>CACRXP010000400.1:393145-431308 GCA_902702965.1 Spirometra erinaceieuropaei | reverse complement strand
CTCATTGATGTTGCCTTCTCACAGTCTCTGACGATGGCCTCCTGTACGAGACCGAAAGCTCAGACTAATAAACCCATTGTCCCAGAGATCGGGTCTTCATCTTCTTTACACATGGGTTTAAACGTGCATTATTTAATAGTGTGTAAGGTGGTTCCTCATTCCAACTTTGAATTTTGTCGATTCCGTTTGTTAATTGCATGTGTCATACAAAAAGCTTGCAGTGCATATTTAGAAACAATAATAAAAATTGCTGAATTAATAGTACTTAATCTCACCGATGTAGATAGATGTGGATTTTTAACTGGACACTTCTCCTGCAAACAATAGAAAGATAGCATGAAGACTTGGTCACTAATAAAAAATCCGTATAAAAAATTTCCGGGCAATTTGCGCATATTACGACCAACATCCTATTGATACGTTGGGTCGAAATATCGTCTTCTAGCACGAGCTAGTCAACAGTATTGAGGTCCTCTAAACGGTTTTTTCGGGTGGGTGCGCCAATGTGTTTTGACTTGAATAAAACACTGCGCACAGCACAGCGTGTCGCAGTTGTTTTCCCCAGCACTCCCCTTCGTTCGCTCTCCCTCATAAACCTATCATGACATCATGAAAACTCGCCGAACACGGCAATCTTACGCTTGGTCTCTCGAGCTAACTAGCATTACGTAACAAATGTACTACCCTTCTTATTTTCCCTTCGTCTGACGACAGTTTGGTGTCACCAACTCAAAGCTTAATGAGTACAACTCGCTTTTGCGAAGAAATATCTACCCTTTATCAATATATCGACTCGAAATGCATACTAACTCTGATCTAGAATAACAGTTATATTCAGGATACCGCCTGTATGGAACTTTTGGGGATTGCACAAACCTCGTTTGCAGGTTTGCACTGTATTTGGGTTGTCAATCGACACTCGTTCTTGTTTACATTTGTCTTCTCAGTGATTGTCCGCAGAAGGTTCATTATGAGTCAACTGGAGAAAAGTATGCACGTTACTACATCTACTGAACGAGCGACTGACAGGACGGCTTTGAGATTGATGGAAGCTGTTTAGCGAGAGCCCAGAGACAGTTCAAGAAAAAAAAATGTTAACGCTGAAAACATATCCTTATTGGTTGATTGTTTCACAGGCTGCATGCATCTCAATTGATCGCTGTGATAAGAGGACAGCATAATTAGCTGGACGTATATGCCATTTATATTATAACGGATAAGATTTCCAAACTACTGGTTCATGCTATCGGGTGTACACCATGCGAGAAAACCCGTTGAGGGCATAAAGGTTTTCCTACCAGCAATCAAAACACATTTTTGACGTCGTGAAAAATGGACAAAGCAGATAAATACAAGCTCACACTGCTGTCTCAGCCGCATGCGAAATTCATAAACTCCGAAAAGATATTTCATGCATTAACGGCAGGATCTAAGTTATTCATCTATGAAAGAACACTCAAAGGTCCCTACATGTTATGGTGAACGGTGGTGAAATCTTTAGGACGACATTGTTATAGGCATCTGCTAGTCTCTTTAACGTGAATAAAACACTGCAGACTGAGAGGTTAGTTTAAGCCGTCGAAAAGCCGGCAACACCAAAAATTTCCGACGCTCTGCAAGGCTGACATGTGGTATTTGACAAGTTCACAATACCGACAGCAACATCAAAGACAGGTCAGTCACATAATGCACGACGCGGGTGTTCTGAACAGACACCGGGTTTGAACTTGGCAGACATAAGTTCTACTTAACACCTGACAGCATCATGTCAAAATGTGAGGTAGTCAGCTAACACATTTGAATGTATTTTGACAATGCGATTCGCCGCATATCACAGATATTAAAATAAAGAGACTACGAATATTCTAAGTAGCTGACAGAACGTTGAACCGTCGTGTTAACCCAATCTTTCCACTAACCTGTTCGTTAAGAAGACACATGCAGTATTGACTACACTGTCCAAGAATAAACACTTAGTTGCATCGTTTATAGTTAATGCTACTAATATCTGCAGTAACCGCATGACAGTCCTTGTCCGAAGAGGCTTCTTTCAGCATGCTCTCCGTGATTTTCGTTAATTTATGCATATCTGATATGATAACTTATTATCACATAAGGTTTACCTATAAAAACGGATGACAGACAGTGAGCGAGCTAAATATGCACTTTCTTATACGCACCAAAATGTACTTTAATGAAGTTAGTGCATTGCTATAACTCTATATACGCCAATCCTCTGATGCGGCTCCAATGTCACTGACCCTTAACACATGCATCGAATTCATATTTCTTTCAGTGATTTGCTACTCTTCTTATTTTAAAGCTACATATTATGTTTCTCTAAATGCTTCGGCCTTGCATACGTATGTGTAGCTCATTGAACTGTTTCCGCATTAAATCGTTTTCCTAGCTTCACAAATAAAGAAGGATAAAGGAGACTTAAGAATACCACTAATAACAGTTGAGGAACGGTATTGAATAACTAAGAGTAAGATTATAGTCTCGACTGATGTCCACATTGCAGCATTCATCAGCAAAAGCAAGAAAGATGCGACATGTAGTCATCTTCAGAGTTTTGTTAATGCATAGCTGAACGTTGTGTGTCCGGGTTAGGGGCTGTAGAGGGTCAAACCACGTGTTTTGATTAACTTGTTGAGATGTTACAGTGATAGGCACACTGGTGAACTTGGATAGTTTGCGCAAGCATGACGCAAGCCTGCATCAGTGGTGCCCAATAACCCCATCATTAACCGACCAAATACAGTGAAGTACGTCGAAGTCACAAATTCGCTGGTTAGCGTGCCTTCGCTACGCTGGCTACGGAACTAAAAACCCAAAGTCTTAGTCCAGACAGTTCACAGAACCGATAAACCATTACTAATACCATATTTAGATAATGCTTTAAATTTAAGACTATGATATGCTTATATCCTGAAATTAGTTAGGCATGCTAGCTTTCTGGTCAAGGGCAAAGAGCATTAGGGTTCGGATTAGGGTCACAATTAGGTTAGCGCCTACGATCTCGCCAAACCTAGCCCGTTCTAACCCAGTGTAGCCCGCCGGTTAAAACGTCACAATTTATGCCATTTAAATGCTAAGACCTGTTCTGGTAGCTCGATAGAGACAGTAAACGAACACATAGCAGAATGCGCTAATTCCCATGTAACTAAGTTATTCTGGCGTAATGTATTGGGATTCCGACGTGAATATTACTCTGGTTGATTATGATGTTTTTGATGCCTCTGTACAATTATGAATGACCACATGCAAAAATAACAAAGCATTAAAGATTGTCTGTGTTTTTGACAGTTAAATGTCTTAGATACGCTTCTCAAAGTGCAAAGTGGTTTATTCAGGCAAAAGTCAGAAGCAAGTGTCCCGAAAAATGTCCTGTAGAAGATTATACACCCGTTAGCCGTAAAATGTCACAACGTAGGACTGCATCTTGAAAACTAAGGGGAATAGGTGATATGTTACCCACAATGCATGCAACAACGCATTGGAAATTACAGAACCATTGTGGTCACGCCTGTTTAACCAGTGTCCAAATCGTTTAAATACAATCCTTTTACTCACGGGAGAATTGCTTAAGCAAATACCGACATCTGTATGCATGTGCGAAATTTAATACTGCTAATACATATATATTTATATATTGTAAAGGTATTATACTGTACTCCCGACGTAGATAGTTGCTAAAAGCCCAGGCACGAGTTTCACCGATATTCTGCCGCTGCCTGACACATATGCGAGGGATTCGACTATTCAGTGGGACGCCCAGCGTTCTCTAGCGGTTTCTGGTATATGAACTCTAGAAAATAATCAAGTGAATAATTTCAGAAATTAATCAATTCAGGACTACAAGTTAAATCTCCGAAACATGACTTTTTGTGGTCAGAACTGAAATTTCAATAAATTTTCGAGTCGAAGACAATCAAATACTTTGCAAAAACTAACAAATGCCCATTCTACAAACACGTAGTAACCTGGCAGCTGTGTCAGGCAGCGGCAGATTATCGGCGTACCATTTGCTTTTAGCAAGTATCTACGTCGGGATTACGGTATAATACATTTAACGAAGTGTGGAAATCTAGAGAGCCCTTAAGGCAAAAAGGAACGAGTGAGTTCCGTATGAACGATCGGTGAGCGCCCCCTAACATTGTATATTCCCGATCAAAAATCCGACAGGGCAACGGGCTGGTGGCCCGGTGAGTAGAGGCGTTGACTTCTAAACCAACAGGTCTCGAGTTCGAGGCTCGGGCGTTCCACACTTCGGGCTTGCGTATGGCTGGCTGGCGACGGCTAATAAGCCAGAAATGGCCATTCAAGACTCCATTGCATTTTTCGGTAATAATATTCTGCCTATATATCATGCGCCGCTGTGCGGCTGCTGGTTGGGCTCGAGAGAGAGCCCTTAAGGCGCAACGGAATGAGTGAGTTCCGTATGAACGATCGGTGAGCGCCCCCCTAACATCATATATATTGATAACAAGACAGCTTATTGGAAAGGAAACAAACATTAATGAGTAAATATTCGACTCATGATTTCCAGCTAGTCGTCAGACATGGGGGCTATCTATATGAAAAATAGGGTGCACGCGCGGCCGAGAAAATTGAATAATATATATATATATATATGACAGAAGGAAGTCCGTCGGAAATAGAGTTTTACTCGTAATTTTTCGAGCTGGTTGCACCATCCCGTCGTCAGAAAAAGTGAAATGTGAGAGGTGGCATTGTCACACTGCTGGTTGTGGACGCAGACAGAGAGGTAATCAGACGACCTTCAGAGGTGGAGGTGTGCATTGTGTTGTGATGGGTTCGGGAGGTGAGGATACGTGTTGTGGGTCCAACATGTGGCTCACCGTGTTAGGGTAGGGAGGGGGAGTAGGGCAGAGTGATAGGAATGGCGTGTCGGCGAGATCATGCATGTCCGGGCACGCATTAGCTGTTGTTGTTCTTAAGGTGGGCGCCAATCAGTCCACCGTGATCGGATACCTTCGTAATGGACATCAAGGTCAACATGGTGGTTAATGCTATCTGCACCGGAGTGCCAAGCTTCGGGGAATTCCCGTGCAGGTTTAGTGTTGGCCATGGCGAGCACTTCGGCACCGTCCCAATTGAAACGGTGGTCACAATCAAGAGCGTGGGCAAACACGAGAGATAAGGGGTCGCGTCGGCGGATAGCTAACTTGTGTTCATTAATGCAGTCCCAAGTTGTCGACCCGTGTGACCAATGTAAACGCAACGGCAGTTAGCGCACGGGATGCGGTAAATGACGTTACTTTGTTGCTCTTTGGGTATGGGATCCTTTGCCCGGGATAGTGCTGCGCGTAAGGAGGACGCCGGCTTGTGGCAATGCAGATGCCAAACCGGTTTAGTTGTCGGGCCATCACTTCAGAAATTCCTCGCATGTGAGGCAGGGAATAATAATTCCTCTGTGCCGCTTCTTTACTTGGACTCTAATCTTGTGGTTGCCTATGACGTCTGAGACAGTTTTTCACGAAGCTAATCGGATATCCGTTAGATCGGAATAATTGGTATAAGTCGGCTAGCTCTCTCTTAAGTAGATACTGTCTGCTACAGTACCGAAAGGCTCGGTGAAAAAGAGTTCGAACGCAGCTTTTTTGTGGGCCGCAGGATGATTACTCCCGTAGTTGAGGATGATTTCCGACGGACTTCCTTCTTTCATTATATCATCTCGGAATGCATACTACTTCAGTTATTCAACATATATTTTGGCGGCAAATGCTTATTCTTACCAGACGTTGGGAGATGTTCGCGCAGAGAGAGGCTACAACCCTCGAACAGTTGAGTTTCCTTCACCGCTGTCGCGATTATGGCATTCTTCCGAAGTCTCTTCGCTTTAGACCCACACTGCCCAATGAGGCTGTGAAGTCACTTGCTCGCAAATATGGATTCCGTGTTTTGAGTGCGATTATATCTGACGTCCACCATCGTCTTCAGCGATTTGAGGCGATAATCTCTGATACTGCAACGCATAAATGCCACCGCCAAGCATGCTCGTATGATTGACATTCAAATGTGTTAGCTTGGAATGTCGAAAACGAATTATATCTGCTTCATCATTTCCTCAGCTGCGCGGCCGAATGACCTGCTCAACAGTCTATAAAGGCTGATAGGTTATTTTCGGGTCACCTAAGTGACATCAACACTGACAAGTTTCCGGTGCTTATTTTGTTTAAGAAATTAACTTTAAGTTAAAATTTACAGCCTTGAGGAGTTGAAGGATTCACCCAAAATAAACGCAGTTTTCGATCATTGGCGCCGGAAATGCGTGGCTATAAAGAGTGCTCAGAAAATTGAATACACAAGACGTTTTGCCAAAAACCCGACAACATTACGGTGCAGCTACTGGTTGCATTCTGTATTAACTGCCGATAATTTCTGAAGCTATTTATATTCGCCTTTTAGCCTGTGCAGTGTTTTTTTTTCGGCTTGAAGGCCTTTGTGTGTTGAAGACTCTGTCCCCACTGACTACCTCACATTTTGACATGATGCTGTCCGGTGTTAAGTAGAACTTATGTCGACTTCAGCCTGGTAATTGGTTGCCTGTTCGTGACCTTTGCCACACATACAGAGCTTGTTTGCTTTGTGAAGCCAATAGATCGGTGTGCGCCCATTCCTGATTGATAAATACCCGATCTGCAGCGACAGAGAATGACAGGTGGCGAGGCACTGATGAACTTCGGTTCGATGAAGTGCTTATGACCCATCTGGTAGGCCTCAGTGGTGGACCGACTGCGCCAGGTGCGTCTGTGCGCATGTTTGTGTTTCTGGTCTCAGCTGCTGGTGGTCAGGGTTATGATTGGCTGAATGACGGCAGAATAAGCCCGAAACAGTGCTGTATCAATCTACCCGCATTCTCTGTCGTCCCTACTCGCTGCTATTATGACTTGGCCGACTTCGGCCTGGCAATTGGCTGCCTGTTATACTCGTAAATTTTCATGTCGGTTACACCAACCCGTCGTCAGACGAATATCAGAAGTGTGATGGAGCTAATCCTACTGGGAAATCAGGGGCACATCAAGGTTACATTGACAAGACAGGCCTTTATGTGTGGGGGTAAAGAACGTGTTTGGATAGGTGGCGGACGTAAGGGGTGGTGTTGGGGGTTTCACACATGGTTCACTCTGTGGGGGAGGTGCTGAATCCATGATGTTCTACATGACCGAACATGGATTAGCAGTTGGTGGCTTAGGGTGGGCGCAAGCCGGCGAACCGTGAACGTAAGCCTTCGTATTGAGCGTCCAAGTCGACATGGCGGTTGATGCCATTGTTATTAGAGTACCAAGCTTCTAGAAACTCTCGCGCTTGTTTGGTGTTGGCACTAGCGATCACTTCGGTCCCCTCCCAGTTGAAGCGGTGATCACACTCATGGGAGTGCGCAAACACGAGAGACAAGGGGTCCTGTCGGCGGATGGCCATCTTCTGTTCGTTAATGTGGGTCCCAAGTCGTCGGCCGGTATGCCCAACATAAACGCTAGAGCAGTTCGAACATGGAATGCGGTAAATGACATTTCTTAGCTGCTCCTTCGGTATGGGGTCTTTTACCCGGGATAATGTCGTGCGCAATGAAGACGCCGGTTTGTGGGCGATGGAGATGCCGAATCGATTTAATTGTCGAGCGATCGCTTCGGAAATTCTCGGCATGTAGGGCAAGGAATAGAATTTCCGTGATACTCTATCTCCGTTAGAGTCGACGTTTTGTGGTTGTTGTTGACGTCTGAGACAATTTTTCATAATGGTCGCCGGGTATCCGTTGAGTCGGAAAAAGCGATGCAAGTAGGCCAGTTCATCTTTGAGTAAATCGGCGCTACTGCAGTAACGATAGGCCCTGTGGCATAGGATCCGAACACAGCTTCTTTTATGGGCTGGTGGGTGGTTACTCTGATAGCTCAGGATGATCTCAGCGTCAGAGCTTTTCCGATGAACGTTTGTTACGATGCCGCCGTCACTGAGCATTTGTATGCTCACGTCTAGGAACGGGAGGGTGCCTCCTTTTGCATCTTTACGAGTGAATTGTAGTGCTGGGAAGGCGCCATTCAAGCTCTGGTGAAGTCGCTCAACTTCACAGGTCTTAACGATGACAAATGTGTCATCTACGTATCTGAGCCATGTTTTGGTTGGAAACTTTGCACAACATCTTGCTCTGGACGTTGTAAGACTAGATCTGCAAGTAGCCCCGAAAGTGGCGAACCCATTGGGGTGCCCTTAACCTGCTGGTAGTATTTGCCATCGAATCGGCAATAATTATTGAGGCAGAGCATTGGGCAAATTGTTAATTTTCCACAATCAGCCTCCCGTCTTGAGGTATCAAGTTCCCACCAATGTACACGTACCCATTCGCCTATTCCAGATGCTACTCTCTGACTCGGTAGCTTGATAGAGCTATGAAAACATACGACATAAATGCGGTTTCTTCTCAAGGCAGTCCGTTGATCACATTAATTAACGAGTTTCCTTATGTCAAAAATAACATTAGCAATTCGATTGTACCACAGGGGTCCCTCCACTCTATTTTCCCAACCAGCCAATATATAAAATCCACCCTCGACCATTGTAGAAGTCATTTATTCTGACAGTTGGTCAATTCGAAATGCCTGTACTCATTTAGTAGCACCAGGAATAACGGATAAAAAAGTAGATAAGCTTTAGAATTGACAGAGGTAAGTAACAATAATGTTCTTTCGTTTGAGCCAACTCTTTCTAAATCATGTGGGCAGTAGGCTACTAGAGAAGAAGTTAGTTAATTGAAAATAACACTCATGGGTTTGCCTTTGTTGGGAATTTCTTCTTTAATATTCATCCTGTTTAAATATGCACACATGACAGTGTCAACACTCTGTTCAATATCGACTTAAGTTTCCGAAATAGGAACTTAAAAAGACGCGTGATCTTTGCTCTCCCGCAATCAAGAGTGTACATTAATGAAGGACGAAGACTGTAATAGCATGTGTGTCATTGCTGATCTTTTCTTAACTTGTAATTCTGTTGTGTTTTTTAAGCAGAACCGCGGGGAAGCTTTGAAAGATCATGATCTGTAAATAATTGGTGATCTGCGGCTAAGCCTGATCGCCTTTTGTGTTAATGTCAACAGTGAGGAGGTATTGCACTATATATTTAAACCAAGAAATCACTGGTATATTGTCCATGGAGCTGATGGTTAGACGACTGAAACTCACCCCTCGGCCTGTACGCCGTTTTATTCAGGTCAACGCCACTGGAATGTACGCCTTATAACATGGTCCAACAGTCCGCAATACATATTTTTAGCAGTATAACAAGTATTCAGGTTAAGTGTCGTCTCTCCTTATCTAATATGTTGCCTGACGATGGATCCAATGGACGTTCTTTATATGTTTCATTAGGTTTTATAGCAACAGCATGTCTTTTTTCTTAAGTTGATGAACCTCTTACGATGCTTTTTCCTCAAGATCGTGAAACATGAAGTCCGTAGCAGACTTGTTTCAATCGCATCTTATTCTTGTCTTAACTATACCTAGGAAATGGCCATTTGGCTTCCAACAGCCTTCGATCTGTCTCGATGACCGCTCGTTCAATCGGCGTACTGCCGTACGAAAGTGTCTGCAATTACCTCGATATGGACCGTCTGCTTTAAACTTTGGTTACGCATAATAATTTAATGAACAGTGTTAATTCGCTTTTCAACGAAACCGTGTAGAAAGACAGCCTTAACTCTTTTGTGTTATTGCTGCCTATCTGTTATCTTTTAAGTTACTATGAAGCTTGATCAGGTCAACTTTGATGTTGCTGTCGGTTTTCTTAGAAAGTCTATTAACGAAGTTCAGGGGATAGTACTACAATGTTGACTTAAAGCCCAGTTAGGTTGAATTTGAAGTTACAGTCGGTAGTATCCACCTATTAAAAACTTCTTGAGGTCAAGAAAGCACTGAAATATTGCGGTGATGCTCAAAGCTGGGAAACTTTAAGTCATCCGACAGATTGTCTGCTCTCTTTGCCATTATGTGCGATTAAAGGAGTTTTTTTCACACATTGGTTTGCTTTAACTCTATCCCCATTATGACAATTCATTTTCTTTGAACTGACATCACAACCTGCCCTTCGTCTTTGCATAGCCAACATATGCAATGTAAACGGAGAAGTTTTACCGAATTGATGATCATCAAGGCATCATCTCTTGATAACTTACCCTAAATGAATTCTGTAACCCCTATCCCGCTCAACAAACTGCACATCAGTCACACAATCACACTTACTTAAATTAAGACAGTAGTAACAATTTTTATTTAAATGATCATTGTTTGAACGCACGTTACAACTCCGTCTTCTTTGACATCCCATCCTAGATTACCTTTGGACAGGACTGTCAGTTACCGATGTCAACGTAATGGTACACAGAAAAATTTATATTTTACTCAGAACAGTCTATAGGAATCGATGTGTACCTTTATTATTCTATAATTTGATATCGACCACCCATTTTCAAATGGAGGATGAGATCGTCAAAGAAAGTTTTTTGAGGATGCTTTTTAGAGTTAACGGATACGCGCTAGGTCTGTTTGAAATTTTAGGCGGAAAGTAACAAATAGAATGCCCACTGGACACCAAAAGCCAAAATTCTGATGGTTCACCTCCGTGTAATAAAATATGTTAGTAACGTATATGTCCCAGGCGTCAAAAACCGATAATTGATATATTCGGTGTCATTTAATGAAAAAATGTCACTATAGCAACGCAGTTACTTCTTTACAAGCGATGATTACGGTCGCACGCGATCGCACTGATAAAATGCACTGTCTAATAGAAAACTTGACTTTCTTAGGTCAACGGCCATTTGTTACGTTATGGATAGATGAATTTTTAAGTGCGTTATTCAGTTAGGCCTACCGGACGACGAATTTTCCTTGTTTGTTTGCTCTAGAAAGCGCGGCAGTAAACTGAATGCTGTGTATTTTGGCATATTGATGTTGCGTCATTAAGTAAAGATGTCGGTCGTGTTTCACGCCCCCAAATAGGATGATGCCTATCCGACTGCCCAGCGTCCTAAAGGTTTTGGAACCGAGGTTATCCCTGTTGTGCACAATTAAGCGACTATCAAGGGAAGCTAAGCATCATATCTCTGTACGGATTTACTACCGGTTCAACCAGCGTAAAAATTGTACATGGTGAGTAACATTTTTTGTTGGCTGATATATGATCTACATACTTTTTTTGGCGGACCAAGCGTTGGTTTAAGACGAGTGAGATGGTCTGGCAATTCGAACGACTAGACACTTACATTAAATAAAAGAGGCTTGTCATGCGGCCGTCATTCGTATGGATTTGTGATTAAAGTTTATTTTCAGCGCATAATGGTGGCTTAATAAAATAACTTTATAAGTTTTCGCCTAATTCTGAGTGAATAAGTCCGCGATATGTAGTGAGAAAGACTGACAGAGTAGGAGACGCTGATGCTGTCCGTTTTAAGAAATTGCAAATGACTTATTTCACATACTCTGTGCGCGCATTATCTAAGTCATATATGAACGATAGTTTACGTTTTATTTGTCTCATTAATGGTAAGACATTGTTTATGAGTGTATTGAATAAGCAATGTGATTTGGGAGCCTTTTTAACTCACTGCATATGTAGACCATTTGGGCAAAATACAATGAACATTTTCGGCAGAAGAATGGACTGCTTATACATGTAATTATCAAAGGCGTTAGATCTTTTTTAAAAAAATAGTTCCGCAGAGAGATTTTGCGTGTGTCATAACTAACGTTACATCTTAGCCCTAACTTTTTAAAATAATCTTTTCTGTGCGTGACCGACTGCATGATATGCTGGCCGAAATTGTGGGACGCGTTTTTAATTATTTAGATTGGGCTGTAATACTGACCATCTTATGGCATAATCCCCTAGTATTTGAGCTTGCCAGAGTGTCGGCTCTTGAAGGCATTTCCTTTGGCCTCTTGCACAGTCCATGTTTGGTAAGAAATGGCTACATAAGTAACGGGCACTTTTCACATTGATTTTCATTGGTATTATGCATTTAATTGTTCTTGTTCTGAAACAAGCACAGTAGAGGAAACTTAAGTGACCCGATATAGCGCCGACAATTTTGCCCTTGTTACGGATAGCTGCCTAAATATATAAAGCACTTTAGACGTGATCCCTTGGTACTGCGACATGCATGCTGGATATTTAGGGCGTTTTCTGATAGAGCATGTAAAAAGAGAGGCCGTTCAATAATCAAGATTGTCTCTGTTATTTAAGCGATGGAGATTAAAGAGTCTTATATCTTTCATATAGCTACTACCCACTCGTTTATGTGTAAGTCAATAATGTCTGCTAAGCACATAGCAGTGCCTAGTTCTAACGGTCACGCCGGGTACTGTGATGTTGACCTGAAAGCTTAGTCAGGTCAACTTTGACGCTTCTGTCGGCATGGTGGACTTATTACAAAACTATATGAAAAGTCAGTCAAGAACAGAAAGGTGTCAGTGCTGATAAGGGTTGAACGACTCAAACTACCTTCTTAGTCTATGCAGAGATTTATTCAAATTTAACGCAGTGACATTAAACTGATACGTTTAAGATATCCCATCCCCGTTAACCATTTCGTGATGGAAATCATGATTGCATTATGACAAAAGTAACCAATAAGTTACTGTTCATAATGCACATTCCAAGGGATGGATATTGCAATTTCCTTGGAAAATGCTGAACCATAATGTGCACATTTTTGTCAGTTAATCGAGTGTCAGTTACTCGATTGTCAAAATATTTTGGGTTCTTAGCAGAAGAAATGTTCAGGTTAATAACTGCATCTGCCGGCATAACTGATAATTAACACTCCGAATATATGCAATATGAGATAAACGGTATTTTAAAGAGGGAAATTAATAAACAGGCCGTCTGTGAGTTTTTGGATAACAGCGCATCAGTTTCCATAAATTATTCATATGAAACTCTCATTTGCAAACATGGGAAACACACACAGTGCGGGACCGACCTCTTGGGTTGTTTGCGGAAATTTTGAAATTCGTTCTGGATTAGGAAGGCCTAATTAAGTGGAATTGTAATATCGCTTATCATGAGACAAGAGCTTATAGTATTTCGGATTTGCCCTGATGGCGAATTGTAAATGGTCGTTTTTGATCCCCCGCTTTTTTGCTGCTCTTAGAAATCGAAATATAGTTTATAAAAAACAAGCACGCAAATATGTTTTCTTTTACTTGTTTCGTATGAAAGCGCATTGTCTGAGCATTTTATTCTCGAAGAAATGCTCTCGATCTCTTTTAATAAAGTGTTAAATTAAGATATTTTTAACGTCATTCGGTATCCATAGATACAGCCTCACAAACGCCCGTTTCTCAGTGCTCTTAATGAAGCGCTTGACAAAGTGAGTATCCACTGCAATACTTTCATGAACTTCGCATAGTATTATCTTAACGACATAGATAAATGCTTTTGTATTATGTTGCCTGATATGCCACTTAAGCAATCCTTCGTAATCGAGCACGCATTTTTGAAATTTCTATTAACAGTTCCAGAGATCGGTGACACACTGTGGACTTTCAGCTTTATAGGCTACTTCTTGATCTAATACGATACCTTGCGATCGCTTTAATAGATACATTTAAATGTGTTTCTTTTGGTTTTATAACAACCACGTGCAAAACGTATACCGATAGTGCGTCTCTTGCGATGTGTGCCATCGAGGTGCCAAAACATCAAGTCAATAGCAGACACCCTTCCTCTCTACCATATGCTTATTTAAACGGCCTCTAGGAAATCGCGCCTTTAATTTTTTCAGCTTACAGTGCGTCTTTATGTCAGCTCGTTAAATTGTGGTACAGCCAGTCAAAAACGTTTGTGAATCGACTCGACAAAAAGAATCCTTATTAACGTTAAAAAGAAGAATGTCGTATTGTGTAGTTTCGATTGACCACAAAATCAGTACGCATGCTCAACGGTTTTTACACTTTTAAATCTTTATTGTTACGACGAAGGAGATACGCGTGAATTCCAAAAAAATGGTTGAGGCTGCATGTGAAACAGACCCGATATTCTTTCAACCATTACGCTTACTTCTTTCGCTGTTTACGTCTTTAGCTCCAACTGATCTGAAAGCGATTAAACAACAATGACTTTATTAAACTTCAGCGTAGCTCCTTTACTTTCTAAAAGACGATCTTTCCTATAGTAAAACAATTGCCCATTCCATTGCTACTGTTATTGTTAATCTAACCTTCAGATGAACTTTCCTTTTACAATTGCATCGTCAAAATCATCACAAAAATATGCCCTAAACGCTGATATTCACTTATCACATTCTCATATTACACAGTATGACAATACGCACGGTAGAAAGGGTCAGGCTATGTCCTCTTGATAAATATTGCAGGATGTGACGAATATGTAAATTAATTATATCTTCATTAAGGACATTGTTTATTCTTAGTCAGATACACGAGTTACCAGCGTGTTTAGGAATCAATTGCATCACCGCCAGTGATTATCCATCGGCTAAATTTGATAACTGGGTTGCATCGCTAATCCAACAGCTGTGTAGTAAAGCAGACTTCAGCTGCATATGTAAAACTGACAAAACATTACTGTGTTTTTCCTCGGGTAGTCGGAGTGTAAAATTGAAATCTGTCAGGAAATCTCTCTGCTCCGGGAAAGATGGAGGGTCGATCTCAACAACGTGGCCGTGATAAGCATACTTGCTTATGGTCACAGGAATACGAACTCCTAGATTTTGTAAAGTGAACGTCTTCCCACTGCACCGAGAAGTAAGCTTTCGCAGATTGTGTTCGTACCAGTCGACAGCGTACCCAATGCGGCAAGTAATGTTTATACGAATTTTGACGATCAATAACAAACATAAATATTTAGTGGACTGCAAGTCTGCTCTGGTACACGTGTTTTCTTCGCCAAACTTCAGTGTTCCAAAGCTGCCTGTACATCGACGACCCTGTGTTAGTGGAACATGGTGCAAGTGATCTGATTTGATAAGTAGAATTTGTTGAAGCATGGTGGATATCCTCGGATTTGGACCATCGTATTTGCAAGATTCTCGAGCTGTAAAAAGGTGAAGGTGGATGACACATTTAAAAGTGCAAAGTGTTGTCGGGGACACCGTTGAAGGCCACATAATTGTAATGTACTATTTAAGGTAAAAAACTGCGTTATTGGTTAAATTCGCAGATGCTCGAAACATCACTTCACTGTGAAAGGTCTCCGATGCGCATTTCCCGAAATCCAAACCGTCCTCATGTATTGTCCACAACATATATTATTCTATAAAATTCTAGGTGTGAGTCTAAAGACCTTGAATAAACTGATCTGCCGCAAGTTCGTGGATACTTTCTGAGGACATTAAAAAGTGACAAGTTCTAAATTGGATTATCTACCAGAAAACGCACGAGGAATGCTGGTGACCCTCTGACGAGCCGAAACCCTCTCAGCTGCGCCATGCAGCGGCAGAATATCGTCGAAACAATTGTGTACGGGCTTTTCGCTAGTACCTGTGCTGTTAGTATGATATCACCTTATCTAAAAGATCACAGAGTGTAAAGTCTCAGTAAACCCCATATTCCTAATCATCCCTACATCTTGTTCGATATGATCTCGACAAATAGTTGACATGATATTGTATGCAAAACTGGTTTTCAAATAGGAAATATCGAATAGATGCATGCATTAAAATAAGCTGCATCCTGCTCAAACATATTTTTAGTTCTATTCTACAGCATCCCTACATGGCGTATTTCGTCATTTAGTCGCCTGCAAAAATGAAGGTGGTATACCTTCAATTATCATCTTAATTAAGCAGTAACGTATGCTTAAACAACGCAATAAGTATTAAAAAGACAAAACTGTAGATTGAATATTAACTGAAAATGCGTGGACGCGGAGAAAAGCCTAATCATTTGAAATGGGACTCTGAAGTATTCTCCATTTGCGCAAAACAAGATTGACGGCGGTTGTATAATAGTACCGGTTTCATTATCAGCTCACGCCACGGTCAGCTGAATGGACACATTAAATTGATTATAGGCAAAGACAGAAAAGCGCAATCACAAAGACACTGGAGAATGTAACTGTCATTACCGGTTTCTTGGCCGTCATTAACCAGCCATACATATTTCCAGGCTTTATAATGCTTAGCGTTTGCTCTACTGGCCAGTTACCTAAAAGACCGGATTCATGGCCACTGACAAACGTGTTTATTGCCCAGTCGGAAATGTTATTCCGCTTCTGGTAGTGCTTAAGGATGAGTCACATCGCAAAAAGCGAAGGCAATCGTTGAGTGTCGTTCTAACGTTGATATGCATATTTTACGTGATCAAATTGTGCCTTTTATTCTAGGTGTGCAAGAGTGTTTTCTGTGTGTTGGTGTAGAAAATACTTTATGCAATCAATCCTCTATTATGAAAGTAAACTTATTCGTTATTTTATACGATAGTTCATACTTACGTATATATTTCATGCAAGCATATGCTTTGCACAAAAACAAAGTGCATATTACGAGCGGATATGTCGTCATCATCCTCGAGGGTAAGTTACATACAGCCTATTTATGTTAAGACAAGACATGACGCCCCTCATTGGTCCATCTGGCTGCTTTTCATTGGAGATCCATTTGTAAAATATCTTCTCTGCCACATGTTTTCCTCGGCAGCCGGATAATATGAAACACTCAATTTTTTACAGTCGTTAGGTATAAAATGCATTTATTACACTGCGTGATGAGACTTAAAGCAGCAACGGGACATCCTTGTCGGTTCAGACATAATTGTCCATCATTTTCACCTGGAGAGCAGAATTTTATGAGTGACTCCCTGTTCTTACTTCGCATCATGCAGGCTGATAAACGAATTCTTTAAAGTTGACCTTGAGCTGTATTGCAAGTACAGCCTACTACTGTTTCTTAAACCCAACCCTAGCATAAAATTTAACCTGATCCACAACCCTAACAAAAGCCTCAAAAATGACCCCTGGCACTTGACACGAAGTTTTGATAAGCATTTGAGTCAACATTAATCAACGGTTGTGAAATAACCACGGAATGCCCATTCTATAAAACTGTAGCAATACACGTAGTGTGAAATATATACTGCAAAGGCACTACATCGTACTCTCGAAATGGGTATGAGATAACGGCCTAGGCAGGTGTTTCATCCATATTCTGCCGCTGTCTAACACAGATGCGAAGGGTTCGGTTCCACACTGGCTCTCGTATGCGGTTTCCTGCATATGAACTTCAGAGAATATTCAGGTAAATCATTTTAGAAATTTTTATCGACCCAAGTGTGAAAGACTCGGCGTTTCGGTGGGATTCGAACACACGACAGTAAGGGGAGGCTTTGGTAGAGTCAACGCTCTAAGCATATGAGCTACGAAGACCCACCGAACAATGTGACTTTAATCACATTTGCGTCAAACTACCAACCCAGCCTACTTCAAAGTCTGGAATACACCAAACTAATGGAGCAAGCTGCCCGCTCAATCGGGAGCTCGTAGGCATAAATTATTCTAAATCAGACAGAACATCTAGGAATCGCGTACGTCTGATAGCCATCTGTTTGGCTTCTAGATGGATTGCTCAGGGAATCCTGTTTGGACTGTCAGCTTACAATATCAGATTCAGTAGATTGCAGACGTCGCAGTAGGCTGAGCGTGTAACGCGACCCACATGTGATCAAAATCACGCAGCTCCGGTGGCTAGATCTTTGGCTGTACTAAAGCATTCCCCTTTCTATCGTGGGTTCGATTTCCACTGAGACACTGAGCTTTTCACAGTTGGGTCAACATGTTTTTCTGAAACTATTTGATTGATTGATCCTTTACCGATTGTGCAAGTGAAAGTGAAGTTGAAAAAAATAGGCGAGAAGTTGAAATGCGGATCAAAGCCAAAGACATGCTATCGACATATAATGTACTTTCTGATGCAGGTTTTTGATGCCTACTTAGCGCAAACCAGTGTCTACAAAGATCAGTCACGTCTTATAGCATCTATCCGACTAAAAGCTAAATAGGCTCACCTTTTTCACTCCTGTCAGCGTGGAAAACATATAAGCGTATACATGGAAGCTAACGAATTAGTGAAACATCGTCGGCATTGCCGACTGTTGGGCGACTTAAAACGACCTCTCAGCTAACGGATTTTCTTATTCGTTCCGACCAGTAGTTCATCGAATTTTCTCATTGAAAACGAAAGTAAAAGAGCCAGTCGAGTCTTAAATTAATCTCGAATTGGAAATATCGTTTACAAATAAAGACAGGCTATGAATACATGATATGCTTACTAGTTTATATTAGTGATGTCTATAAAGCGCACACCAATGTCTGCAGTCATCGGTCACTTCGAACCAAATAACATCTAACTTAATCTAACACCTCAAAAGAACAATCGGGTGGTATCAATTTCCTATTAATTTATGCGCGCTAACGTGCATCTCTGAAACTGCATTATCTGATCTGGCAGCTCGACATAGGACGAAAACCACCATGCCCGATAAATGCGTTTTCTCAAGGAGCTCCGAAATTTCCATTGATTGTCGTGCCCCCATCTGATAACTTTAACATACCTTTTTATCACGGGAGTTAATGTACTCTGTTACATCAGTCAACTTTTATATTAAATCTGCATTCAACTAACTTAGCTGGTCAGTTTGAAATGCCTGTTCTTTAAATAAACCGAGAGCTGAAAATCCAAGAGCTTTAGTCGGCGTAGCCGATTTTGATAAGCCGTATAATGTTACCACCTTTATGTTCCGCAATCTCTTTCTCAAACCTATAGTTTTGAAAGCAGAGCTGGAGGAATTAGATGACCCAAAATAGCATTTTTAATCCAATATCTCTTAGATATCGCTGCTTAGCGTATCCAGTTGTTTGGATGTGTACATTTGATGTTGTTACATCTGCACCGAAAACGATTAATTTTTTCAAAACATTTTACAAGGGCCGCGTTAGTTCGCAGATGTCCAGCGATTGCGCTGCCATCTGTACTCTAAATAATGTAAAATAATGCCATTAACAAAGTTCATTTCGGTGATGCCTACTTACTAAATATGAAGTATGTTTACTGTATTAAACACAAGCCAGCAGTCTTCATACACAGGTCACCTCGTGTATCGGGATGTTGTTGTGTATCTTAGTCAGGCCGGATTAAATGTTGTTTGTCTTTTTAACTTGCAAATGACTACTTGCGAGACTAACCGATATTGCCCATATTGCTGACAGATACATGTTCTAAATTCACATAACTGGCTGCCCAGTTATATTCAGGTCAAAAGTCACAAATAACTCTTACAATGTCGGGTAAAAGATTTCATTCCCTTTGACAATTTCCCGTTTTAACAAGTAATATAAATTAGTTAGGTGCAGATTATAATGTATGGTGGACAATCTTGTGAGTATTATTTTTGTCTGATGGAAAATATTGAACATTGTCAGGACAATGTTCGTGGCCACTCATTTCTGACGCTGAAAACACACAGCTCAACTTATTTCGAGCGATTTGCGTCAACACCTACTGTCCTAGTTACTTCGCGACACGCGTTCTTACCAACAACATATCATCTCAAAACATATGATCCCCAATGTTGAATTCACCTGCTTCTACCGTCCTAAAAGGTTTTCTGGCAGATAAATTGCGTTCCATATTACTGCAGTCCGCCAGCATCCATCACTTGTTTCTCTGATAATCAATTTACTGAACTTGAAATTATGTAAAGCCTTATCTGAGCGACAGCTTCTTAATAATTTAAACTGCCTCCTGGAACTAGACTCGTTGCTTCTCTGAGCCACAAGTCACCCTCTTATTGATAGCGCGAAGATGGGATTTATATGCACGCAAAAAGCTGGCTGAAGTGTAAAAGGCAGGCAATACATTTTGCATATTTTCTAAATCACAAAAGTTGAGTCAGCAAATAATGGAATCGTAAACATTTTGCCAATGTGTGCGTACATGAGATGAAGAAGGTCGATTTGAACCTCTTCAGTTTGATTATGATCGGGTGCAAAACACTAAGCACATTGAAATACGGCACGTTCTTCGATAACGTATATTCCATAACTGTTTAATATTTTTAATGGTCCATATAAGTAAGGTGTTATAAAATGATGACTTTACTAGCTTTCGCGTTGTTACTGTCCACTTGCTTTTTGTTTATCTTTTATATCTGTGAAATACAAGCAGTATATCATGGTGTTAGTTTGCATCATAGTCTGGTTTACTTTGCCGATAATGTCGGCATTGTGGAACTACTACATACTATTTTTTTGGTTAAAAGAATTGAAAATTATCGGTGTTGCTGGCAAAGCCTGCACAATCTTTTACTTAGGTCAACTCCTCTGACCTATGCCTTTGTTCAAAAGCACAGAAAAGAAATTATCCCCAATGAACATTCCATGTTGGGACGTTTTACTGCATTGTAACAAGATACGCAAGCCAATGTGCTGTTACCCATGATGCATGAAGCACCATTTCGGGATTATGAATTGAGAAAGGGGCAAAGACAATGATAACACTCTGCGCTGGGAGTCGAAACTATATTTGGTTTGTTCGTGGGAAAGTTTCCAAGCTCTCTGTGTGTTTTCGTAAATAATGTCCACCCGATATCATAAACCACTATTTAACGAAGCGCTATTTGTACCATCAGAATATGCGCATGCGTCGATTAAATTATGTGGACTTCTAACCTTATACGATTACGAACAATCTAGTCGATAGATGTTATTTGCGTTTTGTATGTTAATTCATAACATATGTGTCCCATATTTCTGCAGTTGGTGGGTATCTATGACCAATTTCGTCGATTTTGTATTAGGATGCCGTTATAGAGATCGCGAAGCATGTAGAAACAAACTATCAATTTTTAGCTCCCACATCTTTTTCTCTTTAGCAACTCTGAGGACCTAACCTCCCAGCTTCTATCGATCTCCGGTCTGTTTAGCTATGTTCTTTTTCGACAGGTGTATAATCGCACAAATGTCTAACTCAGGCCAATCGTTTCCCTTGTTGGCACTCCTACGTACGGTTAGGCAAAATGGATGTTCGGTCGTCTTAAGTTTTTGACCGAAGGCTCACCAACAACAGCAGCATATGCCTATCAATTCCTCAAACGCATAAAACATCTGATGTTAGATCCAGACGAGTCCGTTGTTTACTTTGATGTCGTTTTGCTCTTTACCTCTATTCCGCAGCAACTAATGATAGGCGTTGTTGACCAACTACTGACAGAGCGTTATGAGGAGAGGGACAAGCCCCTGAAATCTGAACATCTGCTCCAGCTTCTGCGATACTGCCTCAAGACCTATTTTACCTTTGGTGGACAAATGTACGAACAAATAAAAGGCACTCCCATGGGCTTCCCTTCATCAGGCCTAATCGCCGAAGTAATTCTTCAAGGGGTAGAAGCTTTGGTGTTCACCAAGTATCAGTCACAGTTCTGGGCCCGCTATATCGATGACACCTTCGTCGTTGAAAAACAACTGACATCGAACACCTAAAGGAACTGCGGAACTTGGCTGACCCCGATGTCCAATTTATGATGGAAGCAGAAACAAACAACCAACTGTCCTTCCTTGACGTACTTGTGCGCAGGTGTACCACTGGACAGCTGCAAACTAAAATATCCCGAAAATCCACGGACACGAGACAGATCCTACATTCAACAGCAACCATCATCTATCTCACAAACGAAGTTGTGTCCGCACTCTATTCCAAAGAGTCGGAACACACTGCAGCACGCCGGAAGATAAAAAGGCCGAACGATTTTACCTTGTGAACCTCTTTTTAGCCAATGGTTATTCCAGACATTTCATCGATGGAAGCGGTCGTGGGGCGCCCAGATGACGGCCAGATGAGCAGCAGCTCGAAGACTGGAGAGTCATTCCCTACGTTAAAGGAGTCTCTGAAGCGGTCTCATGACTGTTGAAACCAACCAGAGTAGGCATAGCCCATCGACCCCAAGCAACAAGTAGACGTCGCCTGATGCAACCCAAGGACCGATTGCCACCCGCTAACACATCAGCAGTTAAGTGAAAAATAATTTGCAATGCGGGCGACTGCGACTATGTGAGAGAAACCGAGCGCAATTTGCAAACTAGTCTACAAGAACACAAATCGGCCACTCGGAGTTTAGACCCTAACTCTCAACTAGCAGCACACGTTGGAGAAACAGAGCATACTTTCGACCTCCTGAGAGCCACTATCTTAGGCCGCGACAACACAAAATCAGAAAGGCTAACTCTTGAGGCGTGGTTCTCCGATGCCCACTCTGTCAAATGGCATCTGGAGCTTCCTGTAGCTTAAAAAGTCCCGCGTTATCATAATCGTAGAGTTCAGAACCAAACAACTACATTGGGCTTAAGAAGGCTGTACGGAGATAACCTGACGCTGAGTTTATTCTGTGAGACAGAACAAGAACCGCCAGACCGACCGCCTGATAAAGGTCCCATCAGCCGCCTCAATAGAGTGGTGACTAACAAAGCACACAGGCAAAACGCCCGTCAACCATCTCCCGAGAGGCCGAGGCAACGAGAGGAGAGAATAATCGATCAGCGCGAGGCCAGCCAACACAACAGGCCACTTTGAATTAAATTTCTGATCGATTATGTGAATTTTGCAATTTGCCAATGAAGAGCCGACCAAGCTTTGTGAAACGTCAGCATTTAAATAAACCTCTTCCGGAGATCATATCTTCTTCTTTAAATAAGCAACACGGATCTCTCAGATTTACCAATCTGAATAATGTTTTTCCGCTGACCTCATACTGTTCGAAGTTGAACTAGCATGAATATGCAACGAGCAGTGTTAAGTGGCTCCATAACCGATGAGTTGAGTGCACAAATATTGTAACCTTAAATGTTCGATCAAGGCAGCGTGCAATACGAACCTATTTCTCTTTTTAAAATTGGGTTTGCTTCTGTCAGAGTAGAATAGTTGTTTATCCTTTAGGCGGCTTTATTTGAAACGGATCACAAAGAAAGGGAACATCAATGGCTGTAGGCTACCTGTCAGTGGGGTGCGTTTAGTAAAAGCATCCAGAACGACATAGTTAGATTGCTCGAACGACGGTCCACATAAGAATGATGATAATTGCGACTGATTACCAATCACCAGCGCCACAACAAGACATTATCCTCATTCCCCAGTCAAATAATCAAACTGTCTTTCTTAATGAAACAGCAATGCAAGGAGAAGGAAATTATTGAACTTTGTTGATGCCCATGTTTACAAAATATTGGCTTTTAAGGATAAGGTGTATGATTTCACGATGATTGGCAAGTACGCATTTTGTACGTAAAAGCGCTCGTTGTCGACCAAAATAGACGTACACTGCTGTCGGTTCGACTGGCGCAATGAAAATGGTAATGCCTACAGTTTCCTCGTCAATTTACGACGAAGGCTCTTAAAGCTGTATAAGAGGAATATTCCTCTCACGTTAGCTTTCATATTTGCCAAAGCAATGTGACCGGTTCTAGACTGAAGCTATCACCCAATTCAATGTTACTATCATTGATTGTCTGGGCTTCAAATACATTCCTTTATCATAAATACAATGCCTTATATTTATTTCAAATATGCAAACAACGCCCGAAATCTCTTTAGTCCATTTATGTACAAAACAGTTTAATAACATTTTGCTTTAAATGAAGCAGACGGTGGAATAAGAATGGAAATGGAAAGCCCTTTGTTGACGGATTATTTAGTAAAACCGCCTACGAAATCATTTTTATTTGTAGAAAAACGCTTAGTTAGACGCCATGTTTGTGAGTTAATTGTAGCAGTGTTCCAGTTTAATCAGTCGAGTAAATAGACAGATGGTTCGTATCACGAACTTGACAACCATTAGGTAAAGGTGATTTCAACAGCATCCACAAAGCCGACAAGTTTTTTTTCCATGTGTTTTTTATCTGACAGTGGGGATGTGAAATAAAAATCTTCCTGTAGAGCTCCACGCTGGGTAAAGGATAAGTAATCAGACATTATATTGTATATATGTGCTTCTCTGTAGCTGCTATAGTTTGAACTTCTAAATTTTTAATTTCCTCGGAAATTAATTGCTAAAATGGCGAAAATCCGGTTATTCAGTCCTTGTACACTCGGAATGGGATTTGGTACACATATTTGGGCCTACGTCCATCAGCTGTTGCAAGATAACTGCGAAAAATTTAAATGAATCCATTTTTACTAGCATTGAAAGGCTTAGTAACTGAAACTTTACATTGCGATATATGTCGTCATATGAATAAGGCAACACGCCTTCATGCAAATGGCGAATTAACTCTTAAATAGCTCAACGGACCATATTTATTTTGACTATAAAATTACCGAACGAGTAACTGTTAACAGCCTGTCTCGGTTGAGCCGTTCCACTGTCCCTTCTCAACAGTATAATTTACGTGGAATTTGCGGATGTTACAGGGCAAACATCTGCGTTATTTATTCCTTCCTGGCTATTATTATCAAAGAACTGCATAGGTCTACATGTTAACTTTTTAAAGGAAGTGATGGTCAAGGCTTTTTATAGGGGTTTACATCTAGGCCTATGAAAAATGAATTGCGCTGAGTGAACGCCAACATTTTATGGAGACGGAAGATAATTTGGTTAAAAATTTGCATTAATTTAAATCGTTTTGTAAATCAATCTCAATTGGGTGTCTTATGTTGTTTATAGCGCAAATATGACACGAGTTTAAGGTTTCGCACCCACAATCTTCCACGGTTAGTTTAAAGTACAAAGAAATACAGTATACCTGAATATTGGCATTGTCCGCGAGAAGATAGACAAGTCGAACTGCCCGGTATTCAAAGGACTGCTTGACTTAACTTTCTGACTTCCGCCAAGGTTTTCCATTAAATAGAGCACCTATCCCATTTTGACGTGGAAGAAAATAATTTTGGCGTCATTGACCGCCTTTGGTCTTGTTTAAGCAGAATAAAATAGACATTGCCGGTCTTAGTCATGAAATTTTCGCAGAAATTTTGACTAATTAGGCAGACACAAAGTTAATAGTGGCGTCCGGTGGAATTCCCTGGTATTATTAGCTAAAGCCGTATTATATTGGATTGATATTTACGCAATAAAACATTGTTTCAATTCTAGGCTGTACAGAGGCTTTTTGGTAGTCGTCACAGCCCTATCATGGGAGCGTCTCAAAAAAATTGACGGGTCTTCGAACATTTTCTACGGCTGCGGCGGTTTGGATAATGAATTGTCCACCTATAAACACTGTCAGATTTTTTGTTTTTATTCCTCCACGTAACCGTATAGGCCTGACGAGGAATTGCCAGAAACGCGTGTTTGTAAACTTGACATTTCATGTAAGGGTTACGGTACATAAACGGGAGTGAATAGTTGCGGAAATCAAGTAGACGCCGACTTTGAGGTACTTGTCAAGGCGTCTATCCGCCAAAACGCACTAAATGAAGTCGTACGAAAAAGTCTACCATCTAGGTGAAGTTGGTTGTCGAATCAGTCTCAACAGTCAGAAGTTACCATGCACTTTTGCCGACTTCATCACTCCCATCCAAAATACATCGTCTTCTTCACGACTGTACAAATAGAGACCTTTCCTGTCATTCGGTCTTACGCGCGTTACAATGTTTTCCAAATAAACCTGCCAGAAGGGCCATTAGGAGATTCTGTGTACATTTTATATAAATCGGGTTTTAAAATGTAATCAATGAGAACGATGTTAACACTGCAGTTTTCCGCGAGCATTTTGCTCTTGTCTAATGCAAATGGTTGCATGAAACATATCCGTGAGTATGGGACTTTGTGTAAAATTGTGGAAATTCTCCTGTTCAGGATACAAGACATACTGAAAAAATTTATTTTCCACACCAGTAGGTCAGATCGTTTTTTGGCACATAGCAAAAATAGTACAGAATATTCATGGAAAATCAAATACGAAATTAAGTAGCATGTATATATATATATATATTATGATAGTGGGCGCTCACCGATCAGGTTACGGAACATGCTCGTTCCAATATATATATATATATATATATACTAGGGAGTTCTTTATCAATAATCTGCTCTTTTTGCGCGTTCGTCCGTCATCAGCTAATACTCTCTCTATCCATACTCCAAGAATGTGGTTCTTCTTCAGCCACTACATGCATATAGGGACGTAGGCTGCATATGAATTGGCGAGACCACAAGATTACCATTGTTGATCCTTAATTGGAATCTGGCCGAAAATGTGTTTGAGACAAAAGGTGCACCTATGAAAATTCGAGCATTTTCAGCTGTCGGATGATGGCGACATGCATAACTTTCCCGGTGAAAGTAGAAGGGCCCACAGCCAATTCGTACGGAACATATTCACACCATCATGGTATATAAGCAGCATTGACAAAGGAATATAAGGTTGTTGTGGGATGTTTCACAATTTGACTGCCTCGCGTATTCTACGCAGGAGACTGGAATGGCAATTTCGAGCCATTTCAGTCTAACTTGATTTGTCGGTAATGCCATTCTGCCTATATATCGTGCGCCGTTGAGCAGCTGCTGGTTGGACTCGACATAGAGTCCATAAGGCACAATGGAACGAGTGAGTTGCGTATGAAAGATAGGTGAGTGCCCCCTACGATGAAATATATAAATTTATATGAAAAATAGAAGAGGCTCTTCGGAGAAGTTTAGTTGTACTCGTGAATTTTCGAGCTGGTGACACCAACCCGTCGTCAGACGCAATGGAAAACGAGAGAGAAAGTTATGTTGTCACAGAAGACCAGTTAGTGTGATAGGACAGAACAGACCACTCACGTGTGAGAGAGGGGTGGGTTGGTCTCCCGACGTCATGGTAGGTCACTAAGTGAGGTGTGGGGAAGGGAGAGTAGACGGAACAATTACGGCGCACCGTGCTGGAGAGGGAGGATGGGTGGTGAATCAGTTGGAATTCGGGCGGCTGTATTCGCGGTCGTTGTTGCGTGATTAGGGCAGGGGGCAGTCATTCGTGAACGTAGACCCTCGTAATGGGCATCTAAGTCAACGTGGCGGTTGATACTACACGCATCGGAGTACCAAGCATCGAGAAATTCCCTCGCACGCTTTGTGTTAGCCATGGCGACGACCCCAGTGCCATCCCAATTGAATCGGTGATCGTACTCGAGTGCATGGGCAAAGACGAGGGACAGGGGGTCTCGCTGACGGATAGGTAGTTTGTGTTCGTTGATACGGGTGCCCAGGCATCGACGTGTATGGCCAACACACACGCAAGAGCAATTAGCACACGACATGCGATGAATTACATTCGTTTGTTGCTCTTTGGGGATGGGATCCTTGACTAGAGTTAGTGCTGCGCGTAGTGAATATGCCGGTTTGTGCGCAACGTGAATACCCATGCGGCTGAAATGCCGGGCCATTATTTCACAAGTTCCACGCATATATGGCATACAGTTTACCCGCGAAGATGCAATTGGAGACAGCTTGCCGTTTCTGGATGTGAGAATACAGAAGTTGACCGATGGTTGCCTGGCAACAAGCGTTCATAGGATTATCCTCAACTATGGACAAGTGAAAAAGTACCAGATACACGTGGCACACCAGCCGGCAACTACCTTACGCACACAGCTTGTACACCCTATCTCGGCTACCTCGGAAGAAAAGGTGTTGTCTACAAAATCCCATGTTCTAGTTGCGACGCCGTTTATTGTGGCCAAACTGGAAAATCTGTCTCAATCCGTCTACATGAGCATCAGTTAGCGGTGAAGATACGCGACCATCTAATCCAGGTGGTCATGCACACATTGGACTCTGGGCATAAATTCGCATCAAAAACTTTCGCATTGTTGGCGCCTGCCAAACAAGGAAAAACCGCAAATTCCTGGAGGCAATGCACTCAGATGAGGCATGCATCAACCGGCATATTGATTTACTTGCCACATGCAAAATCGTTAAGTACAGATTTAAACTGACTCAACGAATCCCGAGATGACGACCTTAGCCAATCCTGGAATCCTTTAGACAGACTCAGTCTAGAAGTTTATTGTTTCTGCACGCCCGTTGTCTGAAGACGAGCTGGGGAACCAGTCTCGAAAATTCACAATAAAATTTTGCTGTTTCCCTAAAAATTTCACCTTTCTTATTAATATATGAATGTATATGAGAAGAAAAGGCGATGTCGGGAACCATAGTTTTACTGTCCTGGCCTTTCAAAAGCAAACAAGCTTCCGTCGTCGGAGGTGAGTGTCGTATCGCGCCTTGCAGTATTTATAGGTGGGTGAAAGTCATGTCAAGAGGGGTTTTCTTAAATACGATGTCAGGGCGGCAGGGTGGAATGGGCGGAGAGGGAGTCCTAGAGCCTCCTTTTGCTGGATGCGGGAGTGGTTGATCAGCTTTCGTGGTCACCAGCCGCATGCACACATGAACTATGGTGGGCGGGGGGGAGGGAGAGGGGGTGGCGGCATGTACTCAATCTTCATCGGCGGCCGGCGTTGAGACGTTGGTGGCCGTCGTTCGTACATTTATTCACCGTAGCTGACGTCCAAGCCTGGCAATCCTGTTTTGGCCGCAACGACTGACCGTTTTCTCGTCCGCCGGACTAGTAGATGGACCGGATGTGGTGAGCTCTGCGCCTTCGTCGGAACCTGGTTGAGGGGTGGCTGAGTGTGTATCCGCCATGGACTCGCTCATGTCTGGATTCGTGTTTAGCCTGGGTGCACGTCTGCTCATTTGTTTACTGAGTTGCGGCCGAAGGGCTTGGTAGACAGCGGTAAGAGCCACACAACGGTTGATGGGCGTTGTCCCCGTGTGCCAAGCCTCGATTGTTTCCATGGACATGCGTTCGTTTTGCCGGCCCAGAAATTCGGCGTGCTCAAAGGCGAACGTGTGTCCGGAATCGGCGCAGTGTTCAGCCACCAGAGACGAATGGTCGATTCGCTTTACTACCCTCATGTGTCCTCCAACACGCTTCTGTGGCCTTTTGCCGTTCTCCCCAATACCACACGAAACTCAGACGATGGCATCTTGCTTGCTTTTGAAACGTCAGGACAGTAAAATTATGGTTCCCGAGATCGCCTTTTCTTCCCATTAATGTCCGGGGACGCGCATCTTATTTTCTCATTGCAATGTACATATGACAGATGGGCGCTCATTTATCAGGTTCTGTCAACCTGATAACTTAACAGATTTTAGCCTAAAAACACTAGGCATTCAGTTAGGTGAACATGTTCGGGATACGTCAAAGAGACTGCTTTATCCTTTAATACTAACATACACGAAAATGCACCTGAAGCCAACTGACAAAACCACAGAACATACGTCTTCAGAAACCTTATTGAATCTTGCATCTGAACTACGAAACAGATGATATCTCTTCATTCAAATTAATGCACACGATACTTCGTGGGTTTGGCGTAGGTCAAAATACTACGCATATGGATTCGAACAGAGCGATGTAGAAATACGTGCGCACCACACACACGTGCACGCTATATGTTGTGGACGCAGGAGTAGGTTAAATCTTAAATTAGCACAAAAGGTGCTTAGGGTGCAAAAGAGAACATATGCGTTATCAGCCTGCTACACCCAATCTCAGGTGTAGACCATCTTGAATTTGAATTAGTCATCTGCGTTACGCATTCAGTCCTCGAAAAGTCTTCATTGAAATTGCTGCCAAAGAATGCCGTATTGGTTCTGTCTCTTGCGCAGGGGCTTCGTGACTCCAATTGTAGGATCTGCCTCCGGCTTCTGACGAAGGTACGATCATCCGATATGCCACGCTGGCACTTATCGCACTTTAATTCACTATCCATGCACAGCACAATCTCTATCATCGGAGGGCACCTCAATTTTAAACGGTCTTACAATTTATATTTGGCCTTTAGATGCCACCTCCATCAAAACGCGTTCGAACGTTTCTGCTGCCCATAAAGTCCTACGTCAGTACATTCATCAGGACCAAAACAAGGCGGCCATTGACAGGTTAATTATGCCCGATATGCACGTTCCGTCGACTAATTCACTCAAAGAGCTGTACAAATACAGTAGACCGGCATTCAGCTTAAGACACACAAGGCTGGGGCCGCCTACCTTAACAGACAACGGCAAGAAGGCAAGGACAGCAAATTACTAAAAAACGGTCGGGCTATGTTTAACGGATTGGGCTGTTCAATCAAAATGTTAGTCCACATTTTGCACAAATCCCTTTAAAAAGGGAGAGCCGACCAAGCCCACCGAGTCATCATCCACTGAACTCAACTGATCCGGTGAGCCTTTCATATTGCTCAGATTGTGGATCTGCAGATCTGTCAAGATCTGCAACGCGATTTAACTCTCACTATAACCTGACTCATTCACATGTCACCGTGTCAACCTTAGCTCACTTTGTAGCACATGTCGTACATAGCCGGTTACAGTGGTCGAAGTGTGAAAGGGATGATGTGAATGCATTAAACTCACCAACTTACATCTATTAGGAAGAAACGGCAATAATAAGAGGATATCTGAAGATATACCCACTGATTGGAGAGTAAAAAAACAATACGTAATTCATAAGCACATGCGAAATGACGGTAGATTTGACTTAGTGCGAAAGGACCGTCTACTGTACGACACTCAGTCATCTAAGTACACCTACTGGCAACGTCACTGAACATCAACCTACGATCGTTAAGGACATTGGGACTTGTTTACTGTTAAAATAGCCAACTATGTCGGCAACGATTTGCGATTCAGAATTATTCTGCTTGACTTCCCCGTTTCGTTGTTCCATATTTGATCTCTTTGTGATTAAAGACGAGTTTCTTTCGATAAGATCAGTTCCAATGGCTAAAACGGACCTGGAGAATTTTAAAAGCGAATCATGTTCGGAACGATAGGGTGTAGTAATCTCAAGTAGATGACAACTCCAAAAATATATCCCGAAAATTCAGCGTGAGTCTAAACATCACATATTGTTCACTGTTTCCGTTGTTTTGCAATTTCCTTCCGTTCCCCCACCAAATGTACTCTAATCAGCGAAGCTATGCTCCGGGTTCGTTATTTGTGAAAGTTGAAACTTGTTTCTTTATTTAACTAACGTGATGACATTTGCCAAATGGCAGTGTATGGCAATAATTTCGGCAGAAATGTAGCTATATTCCGTATCTTCTTACTCCCCGTCCTGTGTGTTGCTGTCGTTGTAAAACCCTCTCCTCCGCCACTCAACGTACGGCACGTCCAATACCTACGAGGGTCCTCTATCTCCGATTGTCTTCCTGAAAATGCAATGCAGGAATCAGAAATTACGGTCATGTCATTAACTAGCCACGAATTATACGTCTCATATGTGGATGTCACTTTTGCTGTCGATAAAATGTATTGTCTTGAATTGCGTAACAACACTTCGACCGTCAAGTTGGATGATGTCTACCGTGTGCTATGCTGTATGGTGAGATCTGGTTCGGTGATCCGCGTGCGCATTAGGTTAAACTGATAGTAGTCTTGGGACTGGAACTGATGTCAAGACAGAAGCGAGAAGAGCGGAGGCGGGGGATGGCGCAGGTGGATGATGGCACGGTCGAGCCCGCACGTCGGACTCCCAATCCACACGCCCTTGTGCACACAGCAAATGTTCAGGTTCCGACCAAAAATAACAACAAGTTCTATTGCGACAACGATAACTCAACAGTGTGGCCAGAGCAGAAAGGATGACTGGGCAGCAATGCTCATCACCCGTATACCTAGAGGAAACGTAAACACATCTACGGGAAGGAAAACCAGGAGTCAGGAAACCGCCAGCGCTTCGCAGACTGAGACCGCCATGGTCTGCTGATGCTGGCATAGCACACGCTTTCAGAGAATTTGAGCGAAATATTCCGCAAACTTACTAACACAACACTACCAGGAGTGTGGCCTACGTTCTTGAAAGGGCAGACTGCATACACCCTCTCCTTGATACATTCATACAGCAAAAGTCTGAACGGCCGTTTCATGCATAAACATACTGATCAAGATCTAATATTCTTATGCAAACGTTTAACCAACCACAACATCAATTCTGTTACGATCATTCCTGATTTAAGCCATTTTTGCCGGTCGTAGTAAGGCGTCATAGCGTCATCTCTGAAATTTGCGGACAGTTCATAATATCTATTGTAAAAATCCGTCGTCATTTGAATGTCAATTGCCTTCTTTGTGCTATTAAATTGCTACTTTTTGCAGTACGTGTTTTTACACATGAAAAGACATCTGACGTCCAAATACGTCTTCGTTTCGAAAAGATAACATGAATGATGTTTTTAAATTAATCACCGAACAGCATAATTAAACTATGATCAAATAACTTCGTAATGCGGGTTTTCGAAAGAACTTCTAATAGGCCGCAAGCAAAGCCATTCTCTCTATAAATGACTGCTTATTTTGCATGAGATCTTCGTACTGATTCCGTATTTTATGTAAAAACATGCATCATAAAATTCAGTTTTCCACTCACTCGGTAACAAAATTTCATTCACTTTTAAATGTATGCTCGAAAACAGGGAAAAAATCGGATTTAAAATAGTTCCCACATACAACATCTTTAGTTATCGTGCACGATGATACATTTTAAAACACTCCTTAACTAATATTTTTGAAATCAAAACTCATTTTGAAACGTTATTTTCAACTTAACGTGTTAGCACGCCTGACATATATATCTTCGGAAAAAAATAATTTCTTTGGGGAAGTTAACTAATTTCAATTGTAAATTTTCTAATTTTGTTCCCAAGTCGTCCTTAGTCGTCAAGTAATTGTGTCCAGTACTTTAAGGAAAGTACAGAAATCTATCTATTACTTTTCCTAAGAAGTTAGTGTAGTTGTTTCTTGACGTGCGTAGATGTGGGAAATCGAGTAAAATTCCCGACATGCTGAAAAACCGATGTATACCATATATATCACATCGAATGGTAGAGGTCGCACACCGGTAGCTTTTAAGGAATTCACTCGCCCCGTTGTGCCTTAGGGTTTTTTCTCGAGTTCAACGGGCATCTTCACAACCATGCGGGATATTTAGGCAGTAGAGGATTACAGGAAACGATAATGGAGACTAGTGAGTGCACTCCTACTATTGTGTATACCCGACCGCCACTGATAGAAGAACGACCCCGTGACTCAATATTTCTGGGTGTTGGAGTCATAACCAACGGGTCGCGGGATCGAGCACAGTTTTTCCACGCATCGGGGTTGCGTATGACTGACTGACGACAGCCAATATGCAGAAATGAACATCGCAGTCTCTCATATCATTGTTCGTAATGTTATTCTGCCTATTGTATGCGCTGACTTGTGGCTGCTCTTGGGACTCGACCGTCGTCGGCATTTCGATCATGCTGGCCCTGCCAACATAAAACTGTAGTTTCTCTTACAGATCAGCCCATTTCATCATTTTGGCGTCTTTCATGGTGGCCGCTAAGCCCCATTTGGCCAAATAGACGTATGATGTCTCGTCTTTCCTCTCGTGTAGCGACACAATGAACAAAAACCGAAACCACTAACACCTCTAACACCGACGCCCTGCCCCTTAACCTCATCCCTCATCAACGACCGGTTGCCCGCATTCTACACTGATACGCAATTCCCCGCTCCTTCTCCGACACAAACGCAGGGCACCCTAACTATTCCTCCCTCCCTCCTCCCGCACCAAATCAGCACCCACCCCTCTCACGCATCAGCTGTCTGTTTGTCGTTGTGTGTCCCGTCACGCCAGCTGACCTAGTCTGCCAAAATCACTTCCTCCTCTGTTCATTTCGTCTGCCAACGGGTCGGCGTCATCGACTTGAACATTTACGAGTGCAAGCGAATTTTGCGAAGAGCCTTCTACTTTTGTATTATATCACCTCGGAATGTACACCACGTCAGTTACCCTTATTTTTTATAAGTTTGATGGTCGCTCACAGACGGTATTACGTGCCGAATTCCAATATCTTCGACGGGTTTTCAGACAAAATGGTTACCCGCACAAATTCGTCAATCGGTGTATGCGCAACCGAGACGAGCGACAAAACCGTGCCGACCCCAAATTTCGGCGAGCGATCCCGTACATCAAGAACGTCTCCGAGGCCGTTAGCCGCCTTATTGCACCTCTTGGGGTTGGAGTTGCACAGAGACTGGAGGCCACCAAGAGGCTTCAGTTGATGAGACCAAAAGATCCACTGTCACAGCATAAAATATCTGGAGTAGTTTACCGGTTGTGGTGCCGTTGCGGACAAAGCAAGTTCGTCGGAGAACCTGAAAGACTGCTCCGAACGCGAATCGCCGAACACGCGGCAACGATACGGAGGAATGACGCCAACGCTCAGGTCTCGGCCCATTCAACAAAACCCGGCCGCACATTCAAGATCGACGAGGCCGAAATTCTCGCGAGAGGGGAGAATCGCGTGAGCCGCAAACTGCTTGAGTCATGGTTCACGGGACCTTAGTATACGAACAAATGCACCGACATCCCCACTCCATATTCCGTGCTGAGGTATAGGCTGGCCAAGGTAATTGACCACTCGGGGAGCGCGCAAGCTGGTGAGCCAGATGGCCGATCATTCATCACGGCAGCATCCAACACGGGTGATGACATTTTGTTAATTAACAACTTGCATGCCAGCCAGCAAGCAGTTAGCGCATCAGCGGGCAACGATCCTTCATGAAGGGGAGCGCGGTTAATTGTTATAGGTATGCGGTAGCATAGCGACTGCATTCTATAAAAACTTCCTGTGCACGAGTCGTCCATTTCTGCTACTGTCTCTGATGATGTATTAAAGTGAGAATCCGCAAAGTCAGTCGAATACTGACCTTGTTCCAGCGATCGGTTCTTCTTCTGATCCATTACATGATTCACTCCTCTAGTCGAGCGCCCGCTTCGGCAGTTCTTGAAGTGGAGGTGAAGAAGTAAAATTACCGTGACACGCTGTCTCCGTTTGAGTCGAGGATCGTTGTTGTCTCTGGCATCTGAGACAGTTTTTTACAAACCAAAACCAAAATGTCCCCTTTCTTGCGGCACAAAATATGAAGGCAATATGTTTTCTGCCAAATAAGCAAAAGAAGGCATATTTTTGTACATGTTCCCTATAAAATATTTTTGAATTTATAGGACTACCGAAGATCAATATTAAAATGCATGCGAAATAAATGGTAGTTTTTACAGTGTGGTTTCTGCAGGAGGTCAAAAAAGGGCATTCAAAGGCGACAATCCTGCGAGTCCGAATATTTATAGGGTCGTACTGCATGGTAATTAGTATAGTTACATCATTTAAGTAATCTTTCCTAATCGGAAACACATTCTAGTATGTTGGCGAACATTTCGTGAGACCGTTCACACACTTCGTTTATCAATGCTGGTGTGTCCAACAACGTGCGACAACAATGACTGTTAATAACTCCAGGTCCCAGAAAACATGTTCCACTACGCCAGCCTAGCGTATTTGAGTGTCTTCGAAGTACTGAAGCCTCTGTAGTAATTCGTCCTTTCATAGATGGCAAATTTGTGCTGTCATCGGGGCTTACCAACCTTGATTCGGCAAGCACATTCGTTTTCTTCTTGATATTCGCGTCCGGCTATTTCAATGGGTCTACAACGAATGGTGCGTAGGCTTCCTCATCGAATATTTCGTTTGCCTTATTGACACAGCCAACATTGTTCATGATAACGATTTCCCCTCCTTTGTCGTTAGTCGTAGTAACAACTTTTTCATCTTTCTCCAGAGATCACAATATTTATTTCCACATCGATCGATAGGAGTTGGTGGTGTTTGTTTTGTTGAAGGATGTCAGTGTCGCAAGCGAGTCAACAGGGCTTTCGGAGGTCATTACGAGGGATTCACGGTTGGCTGGGAAGTCCGCATTTGCAGCAACGGTATGAATGTATCTTATACTAATTGACAGGAGGTTTATTTTGGCCCAAATTTAGAAAGGTTAGAAACCGTCGTACACATTCCGTTGTCGCTGGTCGTGCGAAGATTAAACTGTAGTTTTTCGTGCAGATCAGCCCCTTTTCATCATTCTGGCGTTCATTATGGTGGCTGCTAAGGCCCATTTGGCCAAATAGGCGTATGCTATCTCGTTATCCCCCTCGCCTTCCGACACACTGAACAACAACCGAAACCCCTAACACCTCTAACATCGACGCCCTGCCCCTTAACCGCATCCCGCATCAACGATTATTTGCCCGCATTCCACACTGTTGCACAATTCCCCGCTCCTTCTCCGACACAAACGCAGGGCGCTCCGACGTTTCCCCCTTCTTCTCCCCCGCCCCAAAGCGGCACCCTCCTCCCCCACGCATGAGCTCTCTGTTTGTCGTTGTGTGCCCCGTCACGCTAGCTGACCAAGTCTGTCAATCTCTCTTTTTCCTCTGTTCATTTCGACTGATAACGCGTGGCGTCACTGACCTGAAAATTTACGAAAACTAGCGGATTTTGCTAAAGGCCCACTATTTTTAATTATATCAAATCTGAATGCAGACCATGTCAGTTATCCGTATTTTATACGATTGATGGTCGCTCACAGACGGTATTACACGACTCACTCGTCTAGTCGAGCGACCGCTTCGGAGGTTCTTGAAGTGGAGGTGATGTAATACAATTACTTTGACACACTGTCTCTGTTAGCGTTGAGGCTTTTGGATGTCTCTGGAGTTTCTAACAGGCTTTTTTACAAAGTTGGCCGTGTCTTCGTGTTGCCGGAAAGGCCTATAAAAAGAGAGAGGACCCCTTGTCTCGTTTTTTTGCGCACGCCCTTAAGTATGATCACCGCTTCAACACGGAGGAACTGAGGCTATCCCCCGTGCGAACACCACATATTCAAAAGATTTTCAGGAAGGTTGACGCTCTAACAACAACAAAGACCTTAACAGCCATGGTGAAATAGTATCTCACCACGAAAGTTTGCGTTCACGGTTCACTGGCTGGCGCTCCCCCACCCCCTAGAAACCGGTTGCTAGTCCTGGTTTGGTCATGCACAATGTCACAGATTCTACACCTTTACCACAGAGTGAAGTTCAACTGAATGCCTCTACACCTCCCTACATTGTGGCGCCAATCTAAACACGTTATCTGCTCCATCACATGGACGTCCGTTTTTTCGGTGTAACGCTAATATTCCCCCTACTCTCTTGTGCGATTTACCCACATCACGTTATTCATTATGCGGGTTTTGAATTCGTGCACACAAGCACCTTAGTGTTTTCAGTTCAGTTAGGATTTGATTTGCAATACGGACATCAGCACAGTCGAATTTATTTGCATTACGGTGCTATAAAAATTGCGCTTTACGTAAGGGAGCCTTGAAACAACCGTAATATCGCGCTTATCAACGACTCCTTAACTTCAGGAGCAGTCAGGTGGGCATGGCAAATTTGAAGTGAATTATCAATAACAGCATAAATTTTCCCTTTAATATTAATCACTGGTACAAAGCACGTTAAGTCTCATCGGTGATCTTATAAATCACTCGCATTCGAACGGAAAGATTGCAAATGGTAAATAACGAATGTCGAAAATAAAAAATTGCAGTGTAAATCATGCCCGTTTTTACCGAAAGAATGAGACTATTGGGAAAGATTTTCTGAGAGCGCCTGTTTATTCAGAATTACCGTACGTTTAAAAACGAAATAAATAACCTGAGATAAAAGCTGATTGCCGTTGTGAAAAAAAACGCAGCATTTTAAATGGTTTTCGAACCGGTTTGTAAATGGAACAATGTGCATGTTCACTGAGCTGATAAGACTGTCAACGTAGCTCTATCTGTGTTCAGGGGGCGTTCAACTCATTAGCCAGTAGTATCGCAAATTTGAAACCACCGTCCTCTCCGTCATTCTGTACCCTGGATTCGCAATTGTGATTCGCAGGTTTGTGATGACCGTTATTAGAGCGCAGTGGCAAGCTACATAATAACCAGGGTAACAGCCGCCGTTCGTTTATCTGTGCATCTGTGGTAATCGTCCAGGCCAGCCATCTATTATTTCATCATTACTGTTCCAATGCACGCTTGTGGCAGATAATCATCACAAATTTGACAACTATGGGAAACATGTCCTTTTATTTACAAAAAAACAGTGGATAGTTCCACAGGCAGTGTGTCAATACCAGCATCTCATCCAAACCTCAACAACCATCGTACAATTCCGAATTAAGTGAAGCAAAGGACGATGTGCTGAGACAAGAAATTTCGCTATCGGTGTTAACTTCGG
>CACRXP010000400.1:378220-392253 GCA_902702965.1 Spirometra erinaceieuropaei | reverse complement strand
AACTATAGGAAACATGTCCTTTTATTTACAAAAAAACAGTGGATAGTTCCACAGGCAGTGTGGTCAATACCAGCATCTCATCCAAACCTCAACAACAATCGTACAATTCCGAATTAAGTGAAGCAAAGGACGATGTGTTGAGACAAGAAATTTCGCTATCGGTGTTAACTTCGGAAGGAGAGATGGTGGCCATTATTATGCCCTGTAGGAACGAAACTGAGCATCCGTTCCGACTTCTCACTCTTATGCTGCCATTCCTCGCCAAGTTGAGAAGGCACTGTGTCATAATATTCACAGAACAGGCCAGTAATCAATCATTCAACCGAACATAGCTGTTCAACATCGCCGTCAAGGAGTTACGAAAAAGCGCTCCCGGTGACCAAATGCATGGAATGGATTGTTTCATTTTCCACGATCTCGACAAGGTTCTACCATCACCTTCCACTGCCTCCGAGTGTGGCTAAAACGAAAGGCAACTGACGACCGCATTTTGATCTGAAAAGGGAAACAAGATGGTAAGATATTTGTGGCAAAGTTAATTCCACAGTTCCATAATTGATCGGTTTTCCATTTAACTGAGGGCAACATGATTAGTATGTACGCCATGAGGGTTCATTTCCTCTAGAAGACGTTTTTATGTTTGCAATCGATCTTTTACATGTAGAATAATATTGCTGAAAAGTTTTCTACATTATGGAGGGCGCGGGTCTCATTGTCGTCACTTCATTTTTGGGGAAAAACGAGAACTTGACCGTATACCAGCGTGAAAACAGTAGCATAAATTGCAAATCCTACGACCTTTGCGGACGAGACTAATTCAAAATTTTTTTGGTAAACAGATTATGTGTACTTTAGGGTAAATTGATACCATACTAACAGCACAGATACTAGCCAAATGCCCATACACGCGTGTTTCGCCGATATTCTGCCGCTGCATGGCATAGCTGTGAGTGGTTTGGTTCGTCAGTGGGTTCCCCAGCATTCCCTGTCTGCTATCCGGAAGATACTCAAATTTAGAAATTGTTGCTTTTTAATTTCCTCTGAAATTTTCCAGGCAGCTGGAGTAGATCTGTTTATTTAAGGTCGATAGGCTCCGACCGAGAATTGTGTGCATGAATATTTGGGCCAAAGTCAATCATCCACACCGGATATCCGCGTTATATTCATTAACTGCCGTCAGGTACCGGGCTTTTTGGCTAGTATTTGCGCTGTTAGTATGATATCAGCTTAACTTAAAGTATACTGCTAGTTGTCTGTCGACAGTTAATGAATTTTAAGCGGTTACCCTCTGCGGATGATGGACTTTGGCCCAAATATTCATACACAAAATTCTCGGTCTGAGTCTATAGACATGAAATACACAGATATACTCTAACTTCGTAGATATTTTCTGTGAAAATTAAAAAGCGACAAATTATGTGTATTCGATTATGGCATTTTTGTGACGAAAGAAGCCTTTCCATGTTGCATCCAGTCTTTTTCGGCCACATCTATTTAAACATTCACCTAATTGTTCATACTACATGAACATACTCTGAGTTAAACTGCCTTTTTATTTATAGACCTTCCCTCGATAGCATAGCACTCGCCTTTTCTAAGTTAAAATACGCCCTCATCTGAATAAAAAAGCATGTTTCTCGTGCACTGCATTGCTGTACTTTAGTCCAAAATAATTACGTAATCGCCCTCGCACTCTTTTCGAAAGTTATGGATGACTGCACCAAACTAAAAGGGAAAGGCGGGACATTTGATGCCTGCAATAATTGCGGTTTCCAATGGGATGGCTGGCAAAAGTGTAGGTTTTCCGTTTTATTTCGATACAGTTAATTATTCCTCCTCTTATTTTGCCCCTATTCACGTTACTTCTTTGATTCTTTTCAAGTGAATAACAAAGGACTACACAAATCCTTATCTGCTTTGGTAATGACAACTGACCGGTGGGAATATACCTTACCCAGTCAGATGAAGAAAACCAATTCGTCGGCCTCAAAACTGTTTTTCATTTTGCCTTGAAGGTAACAATTGGCCACTATTGCTTATACCAGCACAATGTTTTGCAGTTGGGCTTTGAAATCTGCATTAAGTATCATGTTCTTAAACTTAAGCGTTGTTGAGACACAGTTCATACCAATATTTAGAGGCAGATAACTATCATATTAACACCGTTCCGTTGTAAATATCTTAGAACAATTTTATACTTCCATACCCAATTTACGACATTTAAAATCGAAGGGAAATCTTTGAAATCTGAAGAAGGCATTGATATCAAAATGTTTTGACGTCTCCATTCAAATCTGTCTTTACAGAATGAAAATGTAAAATGTTTATTCCTTTGTGCGTGTAAGTGTTTAGGAAGCCTGAAAAACATTTAGTAATATTTTGCCTCCTGATCAAAACCACCCAAATCACAGATATTAACTGAGCGCCATAGTACCAACAACCGATACTCAGTTAAATACATGGATTTTTGCAGGCAACAAGAAAACACCTACTAGACCGCGTCGAATCGGCTAATCGACTTTTAAATAAATTTTAGATGCATGTCATTACTAGAACATAATATTATTTTCACTTAGGAAAACCATTTAAGAGAATGCTCTACTTCTGCGTGAAATTTTTCCACATGTACAAGTCCTGGTTTGGTTTGCTGTTATTACTTGCAAACAATGTCTGTTTGGGGTTCTCATAGACGACATTGTTAAGTTATTATAAAGGCGAAAATTGGTCAAATGCTTAAAATCATTTTGTAAATTATCGAACTCGCACAAAGTGCCCGCCAAGTCTTATGTATAATACGTGACCTATCTCATAAAAACTGATGATAAAATCTGATGGGAAATTTTTGTTCAAAAATATGTCTACATAACTGTATCACGTAAAAAGTTAAACTATTTGAGCACAAATGGATGCCAGGATATATTTAGGCCAGTATCTCTCTCAGACTTTAATTTAACATCGTTTTTTTCGATATTAGAGTAATTAGCATCTAAATGGTTCAATAAACAGACATTGCTGCATTTGCAAATTAAGTGTTTGTCGGTCCTAGGCATGGAAATTAACTGACCAGCACACATATCATTTAAAAGGAATCATACCTGTTTTCGAATTACGCAGGCAATATTAACAGTCATGCGTTTTTGCATGATCAAAAGTGCAGTACCTACTCACAGAGGCCTCATCAAACTGGTCATTCTAAGGTTGCTTGTAATGAAAAGGCATCAACGGAATTATCTCAACATGTAACACAAGAAAAGGAATAATTACTAAACGCAACTTTGTCGTTAGTTTTAACGGGCCGTCCTGTATGTTACAGACATGTCGGCAACCACTAGCCGCCTTTTCAGACCAAAACGATTTGAACAGAACCCGCAATCAGTCGCCATGCAATGTGACCGAAAGAGAAACCGCCACTTCAGAAAACGTCCTAAGCATTTGAATAGACACTACCCCGCAAATGCAATTATTGCAATATATGCAGCCGCCCATGCAACCGTCTTTCTTCAATCTCTGCACACATGTGTGAATAAAAAAACTCTGGGTGATGACAGTTCGTCCGTCGATTTCGACGATGACCACCGTGTGCCCCACAGACTGCATTGTGGGAGCAGGGACGGTGACTTACGCAGGGGTTTATAGTGCCAGTAGACTTGCGTAGCATCTACCTACACTCTCTCCTCCTCCCCCGCCTGGGCCCGGTGTCAAGACAGAGTCAAGAAGACCGGAGACGGGGGAGGCCGCAGGTGGATGGCTCGGACGGGTCTTCGCCTTGGCGCTCCACTCCGCACCCCTGGTCCACACACCAATGGAGGCAGTGGTCCGGTTGAGCGACGAATGCCGACAACAGGGTCCGCCAGCGCACCCCGAAAATGTTGGCATTTGTTATTGCGCACAGATAACGCCTGCCAGAGTCCGATGTGGCCCCCGTGTTGGTCCAGCGCATCTAACACGTGGCCCGTTTTAAGGGCAAACTCTGGGTGATAATCTTATTAGTACGTGCACGGCGTTCATTTCGCGCGTTTCAAACGGATAGTCAAGTGGCTACTTATTCGACGTAGGTAGCTTGGCAAACGTTAGCGACAATCTCCGAGTCGAATTGTCGTTGACAGTACCTTCTTCCTTCCGTATCTGTTTGACGTCCAAATTGCTTTCAGTTATTTATATCTACGTGTAATTTTACGTCCCCTGTGCGATTTCTAGTCCAGGGTCTGTTTTTGTTTTCAACATTGGGTGCATGATATGTCATATTCAACAAAACAGATACTAGTTAAAGTTCAAATATCAGACGAACAGAAGCAGCCAATAAAATATTCAATACCGTTGTCAACCACGACTAGTCAGGTAACAGCAGGACAGAAAGAGGTATGCAGAGAAAACTGAGTTGCTTTGTTCTGACACCTGAAAGGCCAATCGTCAACGCCTAACTAGCGCTAAGAGTCTACACATTAACCTGGGATACGAAGGCTACAGGGCGTGACCGATCTCATAAAATACTGGCTGAATTTCCGGAATGCGTTTTCGACTAGCAGGGATTAATTAGGTGGCGTCGTCATATTAATTATGAATTTGTGTAATATTATGATATTTCGGACGTGGTATGATGTCTACTTTTGAATGCACTTCTTACTGACCTCCCGGAGAAACCGTAATTTTTCGGTAGAAAATAACATTGTCTTCATATGTTGTACTCTAAAAACATTTTCTTTAGATTTAAAAAAAGTTTCTAGTGATGGGGTTTTTATGACCGTGCGATGTGCATATATACAGCGTCTCGCGTGTCTGTTTAACAAAGTTCCTCATGAAATGCCAAACACAACCCGTATATATTGAAAAAAATTATGAACTCTTTACAATTTCTTCAAAATGAGAGTGATCGAGAGCCATATTATTTTCTTTTTTCGGGGCGCATGCAGATTGTAGGCTGAATCGCTAAACGCCAATCTAACGGCTAATAAGGCTTAAAATTATTCGGGAATTGGAAAACGTTTACTATCTTAAATATACACTTTGTAGTAAACAAAATGTGAAAACAATATTATTTTCTACCACGTTTCCTATAAAGCATATCTGACTTATACGACCATCGAAAATCAATGCGAAAAATACACGCTTTATATGTAGTCATTTTTTTATCAGGTACGGTCTCTGAAGTAGGATAGAAAGAAGAACATCCAAAAGCAGACATCCTGCCGAGTCTAAGGTATCATAGTGTTATGCAACATGAAAACGGATTTTAAAAAGTCACATAATTAATCACTCCTAGTCGAAAACGCATTTCAGAAATTCGGCCGTCATGTCATGAGACCGATCACGCACTGTATACAAGGTTGACTTGGCATAAAAAGCTGAATGTCGGAAGCAACATTAGCCAGGGGAACGCTGTGCACATTTGTGTTGCTTTGCCAGTTGTTCGTTAACGTTCGCTGAAAAGAAATTTAAATCGAAGCGAATAAATTTTAAAACACTTGTTTAGCCGAAGCCGTGAAATTGTTTGAAACAGGTACAAGGATCCAGTATATCAGTTGGTCCGTCACCACCCTCCCATGTGCTTCTCGGTAGATACTCTAATTTAACCATTCGCTTTTTTAATTTCCTAGGAAACAAATCGTTAAAATTGCGCAAATCAGTATTTTCGAGACTTGCAGACTCGGATTGAAACTTGATATTAATGTCTGGGCCAAAGTCTATCAGGCGGAGCAGAATAATCGCGTAAACTTTATTTTGACCGGAAACATGCAGTCAGTAGTATATGCATAGGTTACAAAATACACCGTAACCGATAGGACCGACATGCCCATAGGAAAACATCCACGGTCTCTCATTTGTATGTTACCTACTGTAATCGAGGTCCTGGGCCTAGTATTTCTCACATAACCGAATATAGCGTACCAATATCAGATGAAACAAAGCAGCCGAAAAAAGGTCCACAAACTGCTGTCAATGATGACTGGTCAGATAGCAAGAGGGCATAATAGTTATGCAAAAAAAACTTAACTGCTTTGTTCTGACAGCCAAAAGCCAACATTCATCACCTAACTAGCACTAAGAATCTACACTTGCAGCCTGGGATACGTAAGCTACAGTGAGTGACCGATTCCATAAAATACTGTCCGAAATTCTGGAATGCGTTTTGACTAGGGGGGATTAATTAGGTGGCGTTGTAATATTAACTAGCATGTTTTATAATCCTGTGGTATTTCGGACGCGGCAGGATGTCAGAATTTGAATACACTTCTTACTGATCTCCCACAGACACCGTACTCGGTTGGTCAAAGATTACATTGTCTTCATATGTTGTAATCTAAAATGTTATAAAAAAGGTTCCAGTTATGTGGTTTTTAAGCCCGTGCGATGTCCATATCTACAGCGTATCACGTGTCCTCGTGAAATGCAGAACTCACCCCCTATCCAGTTCAAAAGTGTATGAAGACTTTAAAGTTTTTTCCAGAAACGGATGCAGATTGTAGACGCTAAAGCCTAAATCACTAAACTCTAATCGAATTGCTAAACGCTAAGCTAGCAGCTAAAAAGGCTTAAAATTATTCGGGAATTGGAAAACGTTTAGAAACTTAAATAAAAACTTTCATGGGAATAACATGTGAAGACAATATGATTTTCTACCAAAAGTGTAAAAGAAACCCTGTTATTGTGCATGCTTCTTATTAAACGTATTTGACTTATACCACCCTCAAAAACCAATGTGAAAAATGTACCCTAATTACGAAGTCAGTTTTACCAAGTATAAACTGCATGGGACGATAAATAGAAGAGCATTCAAACGCAGACATCCTGCCAAGTCTGCGGTATCATGGTATTACGCAACATGATTATTAATTTTGCAAAGCCAACTAATTAATCCTTCTTTGTAAAAACTCATTTCAGAATTTTGGCCGTCATTGCATGAGGCCGATCACGCACTGTATGCAATGTGACTTGGCATAAAATAATGAATACTGGTATCAGCAAAAGCGAGGGGAACCCTGTACATATTTGTGTTATTTCGCCAGTTCTTTTTTAAAGTTCACGGAATAGAAAGCAAAATCGATGCGAATAAAAATAGTTCAAAGGCATGCTGCATGAAATCACGCAAGGTCAGCATGCAGGTACATGTAAAACATCGCCTGTAGTTTCTTCGATTCAGACACAGCAAAGAGGAAACACAGTGAGTGGTCGAGCTGACGGAATGTTAGCCGAAGTTCTGAAATGTGTTTTCGATCTATATGAAACACCTAGGTACTTTTGTAATACGGGCTATCCAGAATCGTCGACGTCTGCATTCACCTTTTTTCACCTTCCTGTACCTTCCGCACTCGATCTGTATTTTTTACATTCCTTTTTGTGTGCCTTATGAACGTAAGCATATTTTGTGGATAATATGCACAAAAATGTGATCCTTTCTACTCAATAGTTAGCAAAGCACGTGTTCTCTGTATCTTATACTCAGCAAAGTAAATAATTACGTTTTGAAACTTTTTTAAGTTCACGAAAACATTTTGAGCCTGATCAGCCGTTGCATTAGCGTTTAGCCATTTCAGTCTGCAAGGTGTATACTTCCTGTGTGAGGAAAATCATATCTTCTTCCGTGTCTTTTTAAAGATACCATGTATTGTGCATAAAAAATTGCCGTCGATGCGGACTATGTTGTACACTTTATCGGAGCATAAAAAACAATGCACAGTATGACAAATCTCATAATCAGACGGCTTTTTAAAAACGCAAAATATTTTCTCCTCGAGTATTTAATGTGAAGGCGATGAACGTTGCTATCAAATGCGTGAAGAAGTCAAATCTTCGCATGTTATATGAGGGGTATATTTAGATATATAAGGACGGGAAAAATAGACGTAAAAACACCTTTTAATTATATAGTCTTTTTTATGAAGTTTAGGCTTTGCGGGATGTGGAAATGAAGTTGATTTAAAAGCCAGATTCCTGGCGCATCCAAAATATCATAGGATTATTCTGCATGAGAATTAGTATTACGACCCAACCCAAGTACTCCCTTCCGACAGAAAACGATTTCAGGATTTCTAACAGCATTTCATTATGGATTTGTGGATCATCTAGAGAGAAAATTTCCCAAAATTGAACATTTTGACATTCTAAAAACATACGTGGATTATGCATTCGCTATTGGCAACGACATTAAATAAGCCGAAGAATTGCCAACCACTATGCATATACTAATTCCACAGGTCAAGTTTACAATCGATAAAGAACAAAACAATCAACTGCTCTTCCTGGACGTTCTTGATTTTAGACCGGAAGATGGGTTCACAAAATGTTCCCTTTTCCACGAGAATAATGGTATGAGCAATAATTCCTTTGTTAAGATTTGCACCTATACTATGACAATGGATCTCGGTATACACTCGCTTCCAAAGGGCTATGAATACATGCTCTAATGAGATACGGAATGCAGAACTTGCGTGCCTTAAAGAAAATCAGTTTCCTCGTGGTATCCTGCGCGCCTCATTTACAAGTACACCAACTGTATGTGGCTAAAATTGACGGAGCATTCAGTAACAAAATGCTAGATTTTATATCCTTACCGTTTAATGGTGATAATATCTAAAATATTATAAAGTGACAGCTACACTACAGAGGGGCGTCCCTCTTACATTGCATTATTCAGATCGCAACCGCCCGGGCACGCGATCATGACAGTCTGGTATGCACTGACAGTCCCCTGAAACCTAGTTCCTGCCGGTTAATGGGCTTTCGCTCCCGCTAAGTATACAGGTAGTGGTTATGGCTGCCCAGTCATCCTCCTACTTCTGACCCCGTTGGGGTGATTTGATCGTTGTTGAAAAATCCTGGTCAAGTGCATATTGTAAATCGGGGGAGAGGTGGTACGCCTAGGCGCGGATCCGGCCGTATCAGCCATCTGAGCCCTCCTCCGCCTCCGAAATTCTTGACTCTGTCTTGACACCGGGTCCGGGTGGGGAATGGGGAAGAGAGTGAGTGATAGATGCCGCTCAAATCTGCCATCACTAAGAATTAAATAATGCACAAGTCCTCGTGTCCGCTGCACCTTGCTGGGTAGCAAACGGCAGACATCGTCGTGATCGGTGGTTCAATAGTAAAATTTCGCAATGTTGGACTACGTTTCATTATATTATTCGGACATTTGCTATACGGTGGCAGATATTAGTAAGTGTATTTAACTCGCGCCGTTAAAATATAAGGTTAGAGTTTAGGGCAACACGTATTGGCTACAGTTATTTGCCGCGTAGTGCGCGATGGAAAATAATGGATTTGAGTATCACGTTTGAAAAATAATTTTCTATGCTCATGACGCGTTGCTGCGTTATTTTCTTCATACAGATTAATTTTAAATAAACAAAATAATATACCAGGCAGAGCAATGTCCACAGGTCGCAGTACGGAATACCTAAGTCCCGGTGTGTCTACGTTTTTATTCCAGGGCCTTACACGCAGACGTACACCGACGCAAAATCTACATACAACAACATTGCAGCCAAGGAAAACGAAGACTGTAACGACTATTTCTGGCTAATTATCCGGCGTCAGCCAACCATAACCAATGTTGTGGTGTGTAATCCCCGGGGATCTATACCGCTACCTGTTGGCTTGCGGCCCGACGCCACCAACCACTGAGCCACGGGCTCGACGTTCTAACGGGCGTCCGACGATGTCATTTCAGTGTCCGTTGTCCTGTCGGTAATGCTTTTCGGCCAATAATAAAACAGATTTCAGCATCTAAAACACGAACTCATGGTGGTTCATTCGCATCAACACAATTCCTTTGTATTTTCGTGAAAGAATGAAGGCTCGCTTTAAGAAAATGAGGTCGTGTGCATTCACATTCGATTTACCCTTAAATGCATATGCTCTGAGACAACGTGCTGGGAGCTTGATGCACCTACTTGCCATCCTTGGTAAGATGGATGAGAGCAGTCAATTGAATAGCAACAATTGATCAACGACAAGTTCGATAATTTCCTACATTATTTAGAAGGGATTTCCTAAACATGCAATTTAATAGAGGCAGGAAATGAAGTTTCTATCGACATTTGTAGTGTTATCCAAAAAACAACCTAAAAAGACTTTAATCAGAAAAGCATCTGGTAACGATGGCATTGTCCCCTCTGTACGTATTTTAGAAGAGGCACGTTGTCTGAAAATGCATGCAGACGACAGAATACAATCACACGATTATTTAACAAATGGTTTGTATGCGGAAATATTCATAAATCAAAGAGACACGAGAATCCACATGAATACGTCATAGTCAATTCTACTAAGAAGCTCGTAACGGGTTTGGTTTATTCCATCATTCCTCCAGCGGGAGGTTACCTTATCCTCAGAAATAAGTTTATTTCTATCGGGGTTCATGTCTCGCGGATGATTTGCATCGAATTCATCAAATATTCCATCAGCTTTTGAAGGTCGATCAATCCTAATATTGTTTATTCGTAGCCGAACGGCCAACTCGTCATCCTCGCCGCCCCAGCCAAAGAAAATATTTGAGAATCCATTAATCTTTTCAAGATGCTTCCATGACAGGGCGGTAGCGGCTCCCAAAAAGCCGCCGTACAGCCTGCAACGGAAATGCATATTTGTATTAAATTTACTTCAACATAATATTGTTTAAGAGAAATATTATTGGAATCTACCAAGTGTGGATTTTTACTATGGGTCCATTCTTTGTACTGCCACTGCTGACACAGAATGAAAAAAAATAATTTTTCCCAAAACTGTCTCAAGGATATAACTTAGTATTTGGTAGACAAACGAAATCTAAATAGAATATTGCTATCCAGCCCGAAAATATTTGCATATTGAGCAGATGACTGCGCATTTATCAGGCTAAGAAAAGTAGTCGCTTTTATTCAGTAAAGGGCAAATAAAATGGGCGTTTATCTAATCAAATGTTATAATTAAGTATGCAACTAATTTGCACATGGCGTGAAAAATTTAAAAAACAAATGGAAAGTCCTAATTCAATAATTAAATTAAAATGCTGATTATTGGCTTGCACAAGCACAGTGGTGCCCATAGTTAGGTAATTTTTATTTCTGTCAGCCTCTTCTGTCGTATGTATAATTAACTTTGTTATACTGGGCTAATACTGCACAACTCCACGAGCGAGAATTTACCAATCAGAATTGAATGTACTAATTCTTGAAGCGAATTATACTTTGCATCCCTAGCCAGCAGTCGCTCATTAATTTTGGGAAGGTGCTATCAGTTAAATGAACAGCTGAACAATTATGGAACTGTGGAATTAGCTTTGCCACGAATCTCTTGCCTTTGTGTTCTGTTCTCAGAGCGAAATGCATTCGTCAGCTGCTTAACGTTTTCGCCACACTCGTAGACAGTGGAAGGCGATGTCGGCACCTTGTCGACATCGTGAAAGACAAAACAATTTATTCCATGCATTCGGTCACCGGGAATGCTTTTCCGTATCTCCTTGACAGCGATGTTGAAGAGCTTGGCCCGATTGAATGATTGGTTGCCGGCCTGCTCTGTAACAATTATGACATATTGCTTCCTCTGCTTAGCGAGGAATGGCAGGATGCGAGTCAGAAACCGGAAAAGATGTTTCGTTCGGTTCCTGTATGGCAAAATAATGGCCACCTTCTCGCCTTCCAAAGTTAACGCCGATATCGAAATATTTTGTTTCAGAACATCGTCGTTTATTTCACTTAATTCAGAATTGTAGAATGGCTGTTGAAGTTTGGATGATATGCTCGTATTGACCACACTGCCTGTGGGATTATCCAGTGGTCGTTGTAAATATAAGGACAAAGTTCCAATAATTGTCTCCTTTTGGGTATTTATCTGCCATAAGCGTGCATAGGAACAGTAACGACGAAATAACAGAATGGCGGTCAGGACGACTGCCAGAGATGCGCAGATAAACAAACGGCGACTGTTCCACCTGGTCATTCTTCAACCTGTTACTGGCCTCTAATAACAATTGCGAAAACCTGTTTTTGTTTCAGCAGCAACCCGATGTCTGATATGTGCAGAATGACCAGTAGGACTGTGGTTCCAAAACTGGGATATTACTGGTTAATTAGACTAACGCCCCCTTAACCAAGATAGAGCTACGTTCAGGGAACAATCACATTGGTTTATTTACACGCCTACACTTAGAACTTTCAAAATGCCGCGCTTTCTTTCAGAACGCCAAACGACCTTTTATTTCAAGTTATATATTTAGCTTTATCAATGTTCCCAAAATTATCTTAATTTCAAATGAAATGGCACTGTCAGAAAATCTTGCTTAATGGTCCCATTTTTTCTGTAAAACCGTGCTTGATTTACAATGCAATATTTTTCATTTTCTACTTTCAGGATTTCCAAATCGCAAACTTTCAGTTTCATAACAAGTGATTTTAAAGATCGCCGCTCAGAGTTTACATGATCTGCGTCATTCATAAATATTAAGGGAAAATTCAGTATGTTAATGATTATTCACTATAAATTTGCCATCCCCAAATGACTACTCAAAAGTTAAGGACTCGATAGTAAGCGCGCGTATTACTCTTGCAGTTAGATTACCCAAAGGACAGCAAAATATTCTAAAGAAGGTAATTCAAATAAATGCGAATGCTCTGATGTCTGGGATGCAAATCAAAACTTAAGTGAACTAAAACCCTACAGTAATGTGTGCACGAATTAAAAACCCGCAAAATAACCCGGCAAGGCAACGGGCTCGAGGCCCAGTAGTTAGAGGCGTGGACTTCTAGCTAACACATCGCGAGTTCGAGCCTCCGGTGTTCCAAACTTTGGGGTTGGATATAGCTGGCTGACTACGGCTAATAAGACAGAAATGAACACTCCAGTCTGCCTCGACTTTGTGGGTAATACGCCTTATACCTATAGCAAGCACCGTTGAACGGCGGTTGGTTGGGGTCCAGAAAGAGCCCGTAAGGCACGAATGAAGGAGTAGGTTCCGCAAAAAAATTCGGTGTGCGCCCCCCACCATTGTACACCTATATATATAAATATATGCATGTCAAATGGCCGTTTGACCCTCACTGTTGTCGGAAGAATCTCACTCGATCACATTCTGTACTTCCGCCAGTTTGCTACTGGCGACAACGAACGCTGTGTCAGAGGAAACATACTGCATATAAAAAATTAGCAGCTCGCAAAGATCGCAAAAGGCCTCTTGACTCTTGGAGAGCTGCTCATGTATTAAATATAAATATATATATAGTGTTAGGGGGCGCTCACCGATCGTTCATACGGAACTACCTCGTTCCGTTGTGCCTTATGGACTCTCTCTCGAGCCCAACCAGCAGCCGCACAGCGGCGCATGATATATAGGCAGAATGGTATTACGGACGATGTCAAGGGAGACTTGAATGGACATTTCTGGCTTATTAGCCGTCGTCAGCCAGCCATACGCAAGCCCAATGTGTGGAACACCCGAGCCTCGAACTCGCGACATGTTGCTTTAGATGTCAAGGCCTCTACTCACCGGGCCACGAGCCCGTTGCCTTGTCGGTTTTCGATCGGGAAAATACAGTGATAGGGTGCGTTCACCGACCGTTCCTACGGAACTCACTCGTTCCGTTGTGCATTATGGACACTCTCTCGAGCTCAACCAGCAGCCGCACAGCGGCGCATGATATATAGGCAGAATGGTATTACGGACAAAGTCAAGGGAGACTGGATTGGCCATTTCTATCTTATTAACCGTCGTCAGCCAGTCATACCGAAGCCCAATGTGTGGAACACCCGACCATCGAACTCGCGATATGCTGGTTTAAAAGTCCACGCCTCTACTCACCGGGCCACGAGCCCGTTGCCTTGTCGGTTTTCGAGCGGGAATATACAGTGTTAGGGGGCGCTCACCGATCGTTCATAAGGAACTCACTCGTTCCGTTGTGCCTTATGGAACTTCTCTCGTGCCCAACCAGCAGCCGCACAGCGGCGCATGATATATAGGCAGAATGGTATTACGGACAAAGTCAAGGGAGACTGGATTGGCCATTTCTATCTTATTAACCGTCGTCAGCCAGTCATACCGAAGCCCAATGTGTGGAACACCCAAG
>CACRXP010000400.1:342677-354198 GCA_902702965.1 Spirometra erinaceieuropaei | reverse complement strand
CCGCTGCCAGTTAGCAAATGTGGCTGGGAAACGGTTCTGTTGGAAGAGGTAAGTAGAGTGAGTATACTGACAGCAGATCTATGAGACACTTTATTATGCAATCATTTTTTTAAATCTGTCGTCCATGTGGATTTAAAACTATGCAACCGCCAAAGGTAGTACTATGATACCATCAACGGTAACGATGCCACGTTGTACATATGGGCCGCGACGAACTACATTTAACCAAACGTGTCGAACTCGCTTTATACACCGTCAATATCGTTAATGCAGTTTTGAGAACTGCTTCCAAACTAGGTGATCCGACACAAAAATCCTGAACCAGTATATTTTTTTATATCTAGCAGTATAACAGGACGCGTAGTTGATACATTCGAGATAACATTAAAATCAAGGAAATAAACACGTTAATATTAGTTCATACATAAACTATCAAAAGTGCTTTTGGTGGGCAGAAAACCGCTCAACAGTTTTAGACCCACAACTTGCTGCTTAATTAACATACACAAAATCGGCGCTCCCAGTTAAACAACTACCGGAGCATCAATGTACCAGCGTTACTCCTAACGGGCTAAAACTGTTGTCGCTCCTTATACACAAGAACAGCATTCGCCACATCAACATTTACCTTCTTTAACTCATAAATGTATTTGCAGATGAAATGCATTTCGACGCGCCTATAATAGGTTAATTACCCACTTGCTTAGGTTAGTAATAATAGTCCGCGTCGGACCTGAAGGGCACGGATAAAATCAGGCGGTTAATCAGCCTTAAGTGAATTAGCGAGCACGAATGAATTCTGCGATCACGTTTGAGGCTCAATCTATTGTTAGCCTTGCGTTCGCAATTTCCTCCAGGGTATTCGCCGGCAGAAAATGACACTCCACGACCAGCATGAGATAAGTTCGGACGTTTTAGAAGACTGATTTTGTAAGATATTAAAGGCGGTCTAAATGGTGCCAACATAACGCGCTTCGGCGTCTGCATCTCCTTGCTTTTCACAGTCACGCGCAGAAATAAGTAGGAAAAATCGAACAGAGACGGTGGGCTAAAAAAATATAATGTTACATGCTTCACCCCTCACGCGGGCAAAAATATGCGTCTGTATGGAAAAGGGAACAAGATGACTTTTTGTTTTTTTGGGATAGTCATGCGGTGGGAGTAACTAAAATGGAGACAAGGTAAAAGGTTGCTCCGGATATCTTTATTCACGTTGATCCGGCAACGCATTCAGTCAGGATTTACACGAAGTCGCAATATTTTGTGAATATTGGATGCGTATATGAAAGATGAACGTTGAGGTAGTCGTCTGACCGGTAGGCGGAAAATTATTTAGTTAAAAAAATTGCATAACGTTTATTGATAAAATGACATTATCGTCCTATGCAGAAAACATTATGCAGTTCTAAAGTAAACTGTAATTTTTTTGCATTGCGATGTTTTAGTCAAATTGAACTTTCGTTATGATAAACAGCAGCTACAGCAACGGCCGCATCTGTCGTTTAAGGGGATATCAAATCACTATACATAAACAGTCTCCTATTTGACTGGAGGCAGATGACATTTCCTCTTCAAATGTAATAAACCTTCACTGTAGAATGGGTAAAACTTCATAATTTCGACAGCCTTTTGGTTTTTAAGTAATCAATGCAGAATATCTAGCCTCAAAGTGATGCTAAAATCAAGAAAGTCTTAATTTTATTTCCTCATAATCAATGCACATTTTTCTGTTTATTTATCGTCCCCGCTAATCTACATCCTTCTGAAGCATTTGAAATATTTTTTCTGAAAATTCTGGAAGGCGGGATTGTGAGCTGTGCATATTATATCGTCCCATTTCTCTCATAGCCTTTCCATTCTAATAACTCAATGGTTTATTTGAAGAAGTGGTCTGAGCTGACGTTTTGATGACATTCACCTGATCCTGGCTACTACGACTATTATAACCTGATAAGTCGTATTGAATAAACATCGATGTTTCAATTTTTTTAAAGGAGTGGATAAGACTGCAGACAATTTTGTTTTTCGGTTTACGCACTGGTGAGCGCGTGATGCAAATGGGAACAAAAACACCCGCCTTTACTAAAAGTGATTCAGGTTCTGTTCGTCTGTGCATTATTTTCTTTAAATATCTCGCTATCCGAGCGCTCACGGGATAGACTCTATTTACCTGCCAGCGTTCATGCAACAAAAACATCATGTGATAACGGTCGTGAGTTCTCCTCAATCGTTTGCTGTATCCAGGAAATGAATACTTACGCAGGGATTCTCTTATGCACAACCAAAAGGATATGCAAATCGATTCTTTTCCAATTCTTTGTGGTAAGATCTAAGAGTCAATAAGTCAGAAATTGCTGACCTAACCATCCCTCATTTTTTGTCAATATTATCTTCCTACCCTGTTAATGTTATCTCTAATAAGTTGAAATCACCCTATTGGTTCTAATATTCACGCGGAAGCAAACATTTTTAAACGTTATTTTTACATACTCGTCTCTCTGATAGTTCGTTTGGTAGACAATATGAATGTGAAGCGAAAATCTACCTTGCCTATTCAGCACGTTCGTTCGCACTTGCGTAAGTTCTACTTTTCTAAACAAAATTTGTTTTTCTAACAAAAGTTTATATTATCACACAATTTTGTTAAATTTTTTTTAAACAAACGTAAGTTCAAACAATATTACGTATACGTAAATACTGGAAATGTTGAAATGGTATGCGGTTAAACAGAGATTTCTCAAGCGATAGGCATATTACACAAAATTCGGCGGGCGAATCTTATTTGGCTAGCATGCCGCTTTAGTTTAGAATAGACAGTGGCGAGTGAACTTTCCTTTCGGTAACTTTTCATCAGGCCACTACAGTTACATAGGCCGAGGGACAGTGAGTGAAAAAGAAAATCGATAAAAGAGCGAAAGGGCGCAGAAAGTTGGATGCGGTTAGTCAACCTTTGAACACGGTAAGCGCGGAGCTTGGCAAGGTTCTTTTGGACGCATAGGGTCGGTTATCGTAACCTGAAGGCGTCCGCTTCTGCTGCTGCTAACAGGCGCTGGCCCAGTAAGTTCGGGTAGCTGGAGGGGACTTTAGAAATCACACGTAATGCTTCAGCGGTGTCCACGCAATGCCCTGAATCCGCTGCATGCGTAAGAATGACGCTGTCTATTCTCCTAGTTTCACCCTTTGTCAGTCATGCAGAAAGGTGCTCTCGTATTCTTTTGAAAAGGCGCCGACTCGTACGACCAATAAAACCTGCTCCACAGGAGCAAGTGAATAAGTAGATGCACATTGAGGTTGTCTGAGTTGGCAGCCTATCCTTGCCTTCTCCGCGTAAAATAGGGTTAGTAGAGAATGGTGTGCGAACTCTGGCTGCTGGGAAGGTTGCCGTGACAACTTGGTCAAGGCGTATCTTATAAGTTCACTTTTAGCGTCTTCTTTGAAGGGGACTTTGAGGAACAACGTTTTCTTTTCGGTGGTTAGTGTGGTGGGTTTTGCGGGTCGTTCGACAAGGTTCTTTGCAATGAACCTGTGAGGGTACCCATTTTCGCGAAGGAATTCCTAAATTGTCCTAAGATACTCCTCGATGCTATCTGTTGAACAAAGTTTTCTAGCCCTTTGTGTCAAACACCTGATTAGATTTCGTTTTTTATTGTGGAGGTACGTGACTAGCGAAGTTCGTGTATTATCCAGACAAGGTTTTTTTCCAATAGACGCTCCTTCGGATGCTACCGTCAGATCTCCTGTTTAGAAGAACATCAAAGAAAGGAAGCGAACCAGCCGATTCTATCTCCAATGTAAATTTGATCGACGGATCTGCCTGGTTTGCAGCATTTAGGAGGGCATCGACGTCGGTTTCTGTGGATGCTATCTCTTTAGTTTGCTTCCCTAGATGGGCCAGAGAACCCAATCTATTTCACATATAACCCACTCGCCATCGTCTGTCAGCTTCGTTAATGCCGGCCCATATTAGTGCATCGAGTAAAGATCAAAGCTACCACAGGCTTGAATAGACTGAGTGTTAAGTTGTCCTATAAAGACAGATTGTGTGTCACCACTTCATTAACTGCACACATGATTTGGACAAAAAGGATAGATCCGCTGCTACAGATATGAACATGACATTGATATATTTTGTTGCACAATTAAATTTCTGATTGAAATCCTCCCCCGGAGTCTTGCATGTGCCAAAAGAATCGACGTGGGCGTACGGAGAGTGGCATCAGTTTAACAATTGTCCTGTCAAAGTTCGTGGGTCCTTTTACTCCTTCTGCATAAGTTAAACTACAAACTATTATTTTTTACCGAATAACGCACTGGTGAGCGCGTGATGCAAATGGGAACGAAATCACCAGCCATTACTAAGAGTGGTTCAGGTCCTGTTCGTTTGCGCATTATTCACTTTCAAAAATCTCACAATCCGGGAGTAACTCTGTATATTCTGTATGTTCATATAAAACCATTGGGTGGGAACAAAGATGCCTAGAATATCCACCAATATGACAATTTCTTTTAACCGGCATAATATACTAACAATTTCCACATCTCATCTACAAATTTGGCATATCCAGATTCAGCATCAAACGCCAAAATGTTTGGCTTAGCTGTGTTTATAATGAGTTTACAGGTGAAGATGATACGATCATTGATGTGGGCGATTCCATTAAATAACCGCCTGAAACATGTCTCCATTTTGAGTCATCTAGATATAATGCGGGTAACTGCAAATGACCTCTGACCAACAGACACCCAGTTACGTCGACCGTTTCGGTTCCGAAATTAGCCGACATAGTGAAATACTGGAACATGTCCCAATGAAGACACGATAGAAGGAAATATTCATCGCATTCACACGCAAGGATAGATTCACAAAATTGAATTGTTTGATTTGCCCCGGTTTCGTACGTGTAAGGTGGTTGGCCGACATTTTTGAATCGGAACTACATCGCTACAGTCAACAATCATAATCACTCTATGTCAAACCCTTATCTTTCCGCGCAGAAACGTGAACTACAATTGTCATCAGGCTGCTACTTTTCTTTAATTGTGTGATTCTATTTTAACTACCTATGAAAAAGTAGCGCTTTCGGATACGTACCATAACCCTCAAAAAGATATTAGAATTCTCAAAGACCTATTATTATTTTTCACATTTCGCTAGGGAATATGAGAAGACGCGCATCACTCCTATCGTAATAATAATGAAGCTTATACAAAATCAGCAGTTAGCAGTCGTAGGTCACAATCATGCAAATTGATCGCAACCGCTGGTCTGAGATAGAAAATGACCTTCCAAATGAAACCATGCTTTAATTGTTCGCTTACATAATCTCTCACTTCCAGACGGTGTTTATTAAATATTTATACCGCACGTATTTCAGCTGCCAAAGAATGGAAAGCATAACTGACAGTGAAAATAAAACCACTGGCACCCTTTCCGGACCTCAGGGCCAATTTTGTGGCGTTTATCCGACCTAATTTGTGCACTACTCGCCTACGGAACAAGACAATCAACAAGCCTCAGAGCACGTACTATCCTCCAAAATCGAATTTTGCTCACAAAAGCCACCGGCTGAGAATGACAACGGCGACCTAATTTTGCGATGGTTATGTAAGCTGGAGCACGCAAAAAAGTTGCCTACCAATGAACTCCATTTTTTAAACTTCAAACGAACGCGTTTGCCTTGCAATCTAGCCCATTACATAAGGCTGTTCTTTACTACACTGTCACAAAAGGAATGTGCGATTGATATGCTTAGAAAATTCATTAACATTTAGGAAACTGGCACAGAGAAGCAGAGCTTGACTCCAAATTAAAACGGCAATCACAAGCAACTTAGGGTCCCAGATTGTGAACAGCTAACTGTAGATAGAGTTACATCAAATAACCTTGAACAAGTGCGGTTAATTTGTGCCTTTCCACTTATTGGAAGAGGATGTTTAATGCAGCCGAAAAGAGTATGTTCGTATCTTTCTTGCGGGATCTAAATGCTCATAAATATTTATTTTATCCGTCGGTCGCCGGACAATCAGCGACACACAAACACGTCCTTGTCCGTCCTTGCAGTTCTATTTAATTTCTCTTGATAAATATTCACTGGCTAAATACGGAATACTGAATACAACTTGCTACTTAAGCGGCTTAAGTAGTTTGGTTGAGTAATTGTTATGTTACTATAATGGCCATGCGGAAGCGAATTATCGATTAGTGGAAATGGGCCGGAGTTTTGTCAGTATTAGCCCAAATTGAACATGGCTTTTGAAACATAGCCCGCAGTCGTCAGTGCATAGACACGCGCCAATCACAGCAGTGCCATTACAAATATGAGGCTGTTTATTATATAGAGTTCATCTTCACAAAACTACTTTGCCGGCACTATTTGTGGAAGTTGCGGTTGTCAAGGGATGAGGTTAGGTGTTGGTTTTGTGGGCTGGAGACGTTAACGTTGTTGCGGGCATAAAAGGTTTATGACAAACATTCAGTTATTCATGAGTTGTAGATTGTGCAAGTGACGGATACAATGCCCGATTCCGGTAGATGTAAGAATACTGAAAGTCGAACGATATTTTTATTTCAATGCATTTTTCCGCGCTCTTGACTTTCCCTTTGATTTCATGTGTCGTTATCCGATGATGTAGGAATAAAATCCTTTCAATATATTTGCATCGGAAAGTCAAGGTAAATAAATAGTAAATATGTCGACATGCCTTTAGACGCACTTTTACCCGGCGAAACTTGATGGCTGTATCTGTATAACCAGTGTCGCAACAATGCTGTATTTGAGTAGCCGACATTTAATGCATATGGCTAAGCCTTACTGTAGAACGTTGTGCTGATATAAAATGAAATGAGACGTTTTCCAGGCCCACGTCTGGCTGGGTAAATTTACTTCCCACTGGACAGTTGTCACAACCACAACAAATAAGAGTTGTGTGCATATCGGTGTTTTTCACTTCAAAAAAGCTAATAGCAACTTGCGTAAAAGCAAAATAAAGCAGGAATAATGAGGTTATATAGCTCAAAAGGCAAAAGCCAACTTACAATTTGGCCAGCCATTTGAAAGGGCATCTGTTGAAGACATCAAAAATCCCGCCAACCGTGTTTTTATGTTATCCCGCTTATCTTCCGAAGGGATTTTGAGGGCGCACTTGGAATTATGTCGAACCGAAAAGAAACGGTGGTCTGCACGATAAACGTGGTATCTTTCTTTTAATGAAAGCCCATTTTATCTTAATTTTACAATCTTATAGTTTTCTTGTAACTTTGTGATTAATAATTCCTACTGGCTGAATACCTTAATGAGGCCAATTTCGTATTCTCTTCATGTTTCTATTTACATGCTTTTTTTACGACTGTATGATAATTGCAAGCTAATGGTGGGTGTAAGATATACCGCTCAGAGTATGAAAGACCTTAGAACACCATTATTGTTTTGCAATGGTTAGGACGAATTCCGAAGTAGATTCGGTACCGATCTCTTCGTCGTTCCTGCCGATAAGCGCAGGAAAAAATTATGTTGGTGGGTGCACTTTAGGAGGTAGAACACGCCGGGGCGAAGGATGTTTTGGTTCAGCTGACTAATAGTCGATAATTCGAAAAGCAAATTCAGTCAACCTCATTACTGCACGACTGTCTTTTGTAAATCCGCGCGTTTACGCAGACAAAAACATTAAATGAATAGTTGGCTTCAAGATTGACATACAGGCGTTTGTTCTGTGCTGGTTTGGTTGAAAGACGACTAGAACCAGTAGCGATCTAAAACAGACAGTTCGCAAGAGACGCACCTAGTTTTCTAGGTCTCAGATCCCTTCAAGCGAATGTTGTTCTTTTTACTTCGCAACTGGTTTGTCAAACAGCTGTGTGAGGATGTCTTATAGACAAAGTGGTTGTTAAAATTATCTGACCAAGAGGCCTGACAGTTTTGGTAGGCATTCATATCAACGGTATTGTATTATTTTTGAAGTCAAAATTATGAAACGCGTAGGTTTGCAGTGGGAAGGCAATTTGATAAAACAGTCACCACCGCGTCAGCAAGTGAAGTCATCGCCAAGAACTTCCTGTTCTCATTTGGCGCATCGATTGGACAAGGGCATAAGCTGAGTGCTGATCGGAAATGCCATTGGTTCCATACGTACGAATTGAGCTTTGTCTAATGCGGCTGAAATGTTCTAGTATAATCCGCTTGAAGGGACATTTAGCGCCTGCTGTGTCCTAAGCAATCAGGTGTCTTGCGTCATTAACATCATCCATTAGAATTGAAATATATTCGACCCGACATAGAGATTCCAGCGCCATCTTTTTGCACGTGTACTTTTCTATTGACCATCACATTATTGGTTCTAGACACTGTTATGACTGATTTCGAGCTGAGCGTAATACTGCAGTTAAAACTAAGAATTGTCGATAGGGAGGCTTGCCACAACTTAATGTGAATATCAATATATCATGAATATCAATATATGAATATCAATATGAATATCAATATACGTGAATATCAATATCAATATCAATATGTGTTTTATTAAATGCATGGACTTGTTTGAAGGTCAAATTTTCAGGCAGGTATGGCAAGGACTGCGATCCCGTATGCGCTTCGTCGTACCTCTGATTAAAGCTTCATACAAACTGACATTAGGCATTTGTGTGAAAACTGTTACCTACGTAATTAGGTATTTGTTTGATAATATCTCAGTTCTCGGCCGTTAACGAATTTCAGAATATCAAGCATTACGCAAGGATTTCTAATGCGCACGCTGTTTTCTTTGCAGTTACATCCGTTATTAATCTGACTTACGTAATTTCCTGTGTTTATTTTAGAATAAGAGCTCGCAATATCCCCTGGCTAGAAGTGGATATTATTGCAACTGCTTCATAATTGGCGTGGTGTGGATGTTGGTGTTTAGCAGCATCATGCCCATAAAATAAAATTGAGCGGGAATTCTTACATGCTTCTTGCGACAAGTTACGGGAAACGGCACGTGCATAATTCCAATTATTTGGTGACGCCAATTCCATTACAGCGAAGTATGTTCAGAGGTAATAATCAATGCAATTAAAAAGCCTATTTCAAAAGGGTACATATAATACTGTGTGTAAGTCAAACACATCTCACAAAATATTGTTATTGAGCTTGCAGGATGGAAAGAAGAGAGCAGTTAGTTATGGATGATTTTAAAAAATTGAAATAACAAGTACCCCATTGGCCGTGGAAGTTCGCAAATGGACGACTTGGTAAAACAGAACTGCTCTGTCAAGTTAGGCGCTATTTTTCAAGCAGACATATATTCAGTTCTTGCTTTAATGTCTTCGTGGAGTCGTCTGTAGTCGCTGTGTCGAGAAATCCGTTCCAAGCACTGTCGATTCCCTGAGAAAGCAGTGACCGTATACATTCAGGTAGGATCGTACTCCGCAAAGTTTGCGGGAGTACCCAAATAGGTTTGTTGTTGTGGCGAAGGCGACGAAATCGTCGAAGAAAGTCTAGATTTTTCAAGGTCCGGTACGTCTGTATGAGGGCCTGTCGGCCAGTTATCAAGAGAAAATAGGTTAAGCTGACCAATTCTGCAGTTAAGAGATGGGGTCTCAAGTGATTTCATAATTTTCATCACTCTCCACCGATCTCTTTGCAACAACGCATAGTCTTTTTCAGTCAGGGGCGTCACGAATAAGGGCTAAACTAAGAGAACACCGCCTACCCTTTTAGGCTCCCTAACGCATTGAGAATAGTGTTTTGGAGTTGCGAAGTTGTCACTCCCAATGCCTTAATTTTCGGTCTCTTTTAAAACACATTCTACCAAGTAGGTATTGGTAATAATCTCCATATCTGCCGCCGTTTGATTGCGACTCACTTCTCATGGTTAAACTTTAGCAGCCATTTATCGAACCAATCACATGATAGTGTCCCTCTTGCTGGGTCTGTCCATCCTTCTCGTAGTTGAGCCCCCAGTGAGTTTTGCAAAATATTGTGAAAGTTTCTACTTAAACCACGTAAGTACCATACTTTTATAGTGAAGTCGAAAGTGTTTGTCGCGTTCATGAGAAAATGTCAATAGGCTTCCAAAACGAACACCAACTTCCTGACGACTTTGGAAGCCATCGTCCTCGCGCAGTTCTACTAGAGTTGAGGTTACGATTATCCCAAACTATGAATGCTTATTTCTTCAAATGCACACCACCACCACACTTGGCAGGTCGAAGGGATTTTATTTATGACATAAATCCGTGGTTTTGGTTGAGCTCCCACTAACGTTCACTGAAGCGCGAAGAGCTGTTTGCAATAAATTATATCTGGGACATAAACCAGGCGCTTCGCACTTTCTTAATTTACTTTGGTTTTAGTCATTTAAGAAACTCCGACGATCCCCATCTAGAATGAATTCAAGTTGAGCTACTGCAGTGCACCGAACAAATGTGTAGGGATATTCAAAAAACCAGATGCAATTTTTCGTGGATACAGAATAGATTTAATTTAATTTCGTATCCTGGTCAACAGCCGATGTCCCCCTTTCAGTGCCTCAGGTATTTCTCAAAAAAACATGTGCAGTTAGCTCCAGAACAACACAATATAGTCGTATGCATCCCTACCCTCCCTGACGGTGATAATTTGGCCATCGCATCCGATGATCTCTCCTATGTGCTTCACAGCAAGACGAGGCAGACACGGTAACTTGTGCATGGATCGGCTCAAAATGAGTTAGACTATTTCACTTTATTTAGTAAGCATAATAGGTAAAGCGTTTGAAAACCCCATTGACTACACAGCATCTTTCGCACCTGGGCCTGGTGTCAAGATAAAGTCAATAAGGCCACGTGCGGAGTGAGCGTAGGTGGATGGCTCGACTGATTCTGCACCTTAGCGCTCCATTTCGCACTGTCTGGCCTCCAGCAACCACTGAAAGACAACAAGGACTTGGCAGCCATGCAAAAGTTCTGAATAACCAGGGGGATCACGGGCGCATCTACCGCCAGGGAGCCAGCTACAGGAGAATTGCAATGCACACCGGGCTGCGAGGATAATTGTCGTGCAATAGCAGAAGTTCACTTGGGGACCCGAAGTTAATAATATTGTTTCCGACCACCTCCACTGCTTGTCCCAGAGCAAGAGAGACAAAGGCAAGTGACCTGCGCGGGAATTAGGTTTTTGTGCCACTAAACTATGCGCAAAACTGGATGTCGGGTTTCGCAAACTTGGGTACATAAAAACACCATACCATAATAATATTAGACGTTCAAACGTACTTCGAAGAAGGCAGAATGTGGTAACAAACTTTTCAAAGAACTTCAACAACCAAAAGCATTCTCGAAACCAGATTTTGTTGAAAAACTAATGGATGAAGCGTTGCATGTCCGTATAAGGTTCGCTTAACTGTCCTGTCATTGCTGCTGCGTCAGGTCCGAACAAATGTTCTGTATTGCATTGTGAACCACCAGAATTGGGCTAAGAAATCACAAATCAATAAGGCTCTACTGTTTTCAATAGCCGGCAAATTCATTTTAATAGCAGCGAGGAATTCGTTTACATTGGTTTAG
>CACRXP010000400.1:321079-338554 GCA_902702965.1 Spirometra erinaceieuropaei | reverse complement strand
GATCTGTGCTTATTTCTGCACACCATCATATCCATCATAGTTCAAATTAGGAATTGACGATAGAAGTGCCCGCTACGATTAATTGAAGATATTAATCTCGCGCAGTTGTACGTCTTATTAAATGTATAGTCGAGTTTTAATGCAAACTTTCAGACAGGAATGGCAACGGGTTGCAATCCCGTGTTCTTTTCACCGGACCTCTTATTAAATCTTCATAGAGACAACCACAAACCCGTTATATGAAAGTTTGTGTCATGCAGCTGTTACCAAACTTAAGGCATTTATTTGATTGTATCTCAGTTCTAGCCGGCTAACGATTTTCTAAAAATCAAACACTATACAAAGATTTCTAATGCGCGCATTGTTTGCCTTGCTATTACATTTGTAATCCATCTGACTCACGTAATTTTATGTGTGTATTTTAGAATGAGAGCTAACAACATATCTTGGCTGGAAGTGGATATTATTGCAACTGCTTCGTGATGGGTGTGGTGTGGGTGTTGGTATTTAGTAAAATTATGTCCCTAAAATAAAGGTGAGCGGGAATTCTTACAAGTTTCTTCCGACAAATTACAGGAGACGAAACTTCCATTATTCCACTTGCTCGGTGATGCTTATTTGATTACAGTTTAGTATACTCAGAAGTAATAATCAATGCAAACAAAGACCCTTTTTAAAACGGTACACGCAATATTCAATGCCCTTGTCATGCACATATTGCAAAATATTGTTTTTGAATTTGCTGGATAGAAAGCCGAGAGAATTAAGTTGTGCATGATTATGAAAAATTGAAACAACACTTATCCGCATTGGAAGTGGAAGCTTTCAAACCGACGACCTGGTAAAACAGACCTGCTCTGTCAATTTAGGTGGTATTTTTAAAGCAAGTATATATCAAATATTTGTTTTCCTGTTTCTGTGGAGTCTTCTGTTGTCGTCTTGCCCAGAAAACCGTTCCAAGCACTGTCGATTGCCTGAGAAATCAGTAACCGTAATCATTCAGTTGGGATCATTCTCCGCGAAGTTTGAAGGAGTTTACACCTGGGTATGTAGTTTTAGCGATGGTGACGAGATAATCGAAGAAGGGCTAGATTTCTCACAGTCCGGTAGGTCTGTATGAGGGCTTCTCTGCCAGTTCTCAAGAGAAAATAATTTAAGGTGACCAAAGTTGTAGCTGTGAAATGAGGTTTTAATGGATTTCACAATATTAGTCGCTCTTCGCGAGTTTGTCGTAGAAACGTGTAGTCTTTTGCAGCCAGGGGTACCACGCGTAGATTTCGTATTTTATTTGCGAACGAATCAGGGCTAAACTAAGAGAACACCGTCTACATTTTTGGGCTCCATAACGCATTGAGAATAGTGCCTTAGATTTTACAATGTGTTAATCCCCATGCCTTTCTGATCGGCCTCTTTTGAAAACACATTCTACCAAGCAGGTATTGGTAATAATCTCCATTACTCCCCCTGTTTGAACGCGACACAATTCGCCGGGTTGAACTTTAGCAGCCATTGATCGGACAAAGCGCATGGTTGAATCCCTGTTGCTAGGTCTGTCCATCATTCTCATAGTTGATCGTCCAGAGCGTTTTGTAAAACCTTGTTAAAATTTCTACTTTAACCTCCTCAGTACCATATTTTATATTAACTTCACAGGTGTTGGTAGAATTAATGAGAAAATGTCAATAGGTTCACTAACTTAACACTTACTTACAGAACTACCGTAATGACTTTGGAAGAAATCGTCCCTGCACATTTCTATTAGAGTTGACGTTGCGATTTTCCCGAACCATGAATGCTAATTTCTTCAAATGCAAGCCATCGCCACACGTGGCAGATCGAAGTGATTTTATTAATGACATAAATCGGGGATTTTGTTTGAAATTCCATTAGCGTTCACTGAAGCGCAGAGAGCTGTTCGAAATAAATAATATCTGTAGCATGAACTGTGGGCTTCTAATTTTCCATTCCAAGCTGTTCACATTTATATAAGTAATTCCGATGATGGACATCGAAAATGATTTCAGTTCGAGATACCACAGTGCACAAAGCAACTGAGTAATGATATACAAAATATCTATAACCACTAAGTCGTGGATGTTAGGTGATTTCATTTAAATTCCGTACCCTGGTCGACAGCCAATGTTCCCCATGCATTTCCGCAGACATTCTTCACGTTAAGGTTCACACACACCTATTAAGCTCCAGTACTGCTCAAAATAGTCGTCCACATCCCTACGCTACCTGACAGTGATAATTCGACCATCGCATCCGGCGCTATCCACCATGTGTTTCAAAGCAAGACGAGGCAAGCACGGTGACTTGCGCTCGGATTAATTTATAATGAGTGTACACTCCAGAGAATCAACTGCGCCTGAGTCTGACGTCAAGATAAAGTCAAAATGGCCCGAGGCGGAGGGAGCGCAGGTGGATAGCTCCACTGCTTTCTGAACCTTGGCGCTCCATTCCACGCTGTCCGGTATCCAATACTCGACAATGCTTCGAACCAACAACAACAACTATTGAAAGACAAGAATGATTGGGCAGTCATGCACACGTTCAGTATAACCAGGGGGATCACAGGCGCATCCACCGCCAGGGAACCAGGTACAGGAGAATTGCAGAGCACACCGGGCTTCGAGGACAATGGCTTACTGGACGTGGAGTAGCAGAAGCTCACTTTGAGACTTGAATTTCAAAATATTGTTTCTGGCCACCGCGCAGTTCTTTTAGAGTTGAGGTTACGATTATCCAAAACTGTGAATGCTCATTTCTTCAAATGCACACCATCACCACACTCGGCAAGTCGAAGGGATTTTATTTATGACATAAATCCGTGGTTTTGGTTGAGCTCCCACTGACGTTCACTGAAGCGCGAAGAGCTGTTTGCAATAAATGATACCTGGGACACACACTATGTGCTTCCCACTAACTTAATTTAGTTCGGTTGCGTCATTTAAGAAACTCCGACGATCCACGTCTTGTATGAATTCAAGTTGATTTACGGCAGTGCATTGAGCAAATGTGTAAGGATATTGAAAAAACCTAGAGGCATTTCTTTGTGGATACGGGATAGGTTCAATTTAATACCGTATCCAGGTCAACAGCCGATATCGCACTTTCAGTGCCTCAGGTACTTCTCAGTTAGCTCCAGAACTACACAATATAGTCGTTTGAATCCCTACGCTCCCTGACGGTGATACTTCGACCATCGCATCCGACAATCACTTCTATGCGCTTCACAGCAAGAAGAGGCAGACACGATAACTTGTGCATGGATTGGCTTAAAATGAGGGCAGACTACACAGCATCTTCCGCGCCTGAGTCCGGTGTCAAGATAAAGTCAACAAGGCCCCGGGCGGAGTGAGCGTAGGTGGATAGTCCGACTGATTCTGCACCTTGGCGCCCCATATCGCACTGCCTGGTCTCCAACAAATACTTGACTATGCTTTTGACCAACAACAGCAACCACTGAAAGACAAGAATGATTGGGCCGTCATGCACACGTTCAGTATAACCAGGGGGATCACGTGCGCATCTACCGCCAGGGAACCAGGTACAGGAGAATTGCAGAGCACACCGGGCTTCGAGGACAATGGCTTACTGGACGTGGAGTAGCAGAAGCTCACTTGGAGAATTGAATTTAAAAATATTGTTTCTGCACTGCTTGTCCCAGCGCAAGAGAGACAAAGTCAAGTGATCTGCACGGAAATTAGTTTTTTTGTGCCACTACACTTACGCTGCGCATCCTGCACTCTATCATCCATGGTACATCAGGACCAAAAAAGAAAACGTGGGTGTGAGTTAGGACACCTTGGCTGACCAATTTAGGCAATCCGCCTACAGGGGACAGACATGTTTGTGACGCGCACGATGGAAACCCTTTCTATATACACAATTAATGGTCAATTCGAATTCCAACTTAAGGCCATATTAAGAGACAAACACTGCGGCTTCACACAACTGTGTCAAAAGAGGTGCATGAATGCGTCGTACACCGCCAACTGGACAGCAAATAAACGCAAATCTGTTATGGAGAGTGAAAGCAGCGTAGAGCCACGGCCTAAGGCGCTAAACAGGGGACCAAGCCGGCGACGTGAGTCAGGCGTGAAGTTAGACGACGGACCGTCGCGCACTGCAGCGCCGAGCACGTGCGGTGGCTTTGCTCACGCGTGCGGCCCAATCAATGGATGGCCGAATATTCCAGACGTTCCCCGGGGGGGGAGGGGTGTGGTGGTGGCTATCGCACACGCGGTGGCCAATCAGCGACCGGCACGCTCAGGGCAGGAACATTCTAGAACGCTCTCAATGGCTGGCACGTCATTGAAAGACAACAAGGACTGAACAACCATGCAAACGTTCTGTATAACCAGGGGGATCACGGGCGCATCTACAGCCAGGGAGCCAACTACAGGAGAATTGGAGCGCGCAATAGTCCGCGAGGACAATGGCTAACTGGTCGTGGAATAGCAGAAGTTCACTTGGGGACCTGAAGTTAAGATTATTGTGTCCGGCCACCTCCACTGCTTGTCTTAGCCCAAGAGAGACGAAGGCTAGTGATTTGCACGGGAATTAGGTTTTTTCTGCCATCATACTCGTGCTGCGCATCCTGCACGCCATCTTACTTGGTGCGAGGGCCAATAAAGAAAACTTGGGGGTGAAATAACATGTATCCGCATTGACCGTGGAAGTTTGCAAATCGACGACTTGATAAAACAGAACTGTTCTGTCAAGTTAGGCGCTATTTTTCAAGCAAGTATATATTCAGTCCTTGCTTTAATGTCTTCGTGGAGTTGTCTGTAGTCGCTGTGTCGAGAAATCCATTCCAAGCACTGTCGAATCCCTGAGAAACCAGTAACCGTAAACATTCAGGTAGGATCGTACTCCCCAAAGTTTACGGGAGTTCCCACCTACGTCTGTTGTTGTGGCGAAGGCGTCGAAATCGTCGAAGAAAGTCTAGATTTTTCACAGTCCGGTAGATCTGTATGAGGGCTTCTCTGCCAGTACTCCAGATAAAATAGGTTAAGCTGACCAATTCTGCAATTATGAGATAGGGTCTTAAGGGATTTCACAATTTTCATCGCTCTCCTCCGAAATCTTTGCAACAGCATATAGTCTTTTTTAGTCAGGGGAGTCACGAATAAGGGCTAAACTAAGAGAATTTCGTCTACACTTTTGGGTTCCCTAACGCATTGAGAAGAGTGTTTTAGAGTTGGGAAGATGTTACTCCCGATGCCTGAATGTTCGGTCTCTTTCAAAAACACCTTCCACCAAGTAAGCATTGGTGATAATCTCCATTTCTGCCGCCGTTTGAGTGCGACTGAATTTTCAAGGTTCACCTTTAGCAGCCATTTATCGAACCAATCACATGATTGCCTCCCTCTTGCTGCGTCTGTCTATCCTTGTCGTAGTTGAAACCCCAGTGAGTTTTGCAAAATGTTGTAAAAGTTTTTACTTAAACCACGTAAGTACCATATTTTTATAGTGAAGTCGAAAGTGTTGGTCGCGTTCATGAGAAAATGTCAATAGGCTTTCTAACTGAACACCAACTTCCAGAAGTACTGTGACGACTTTGTAGGCCATCGTCCCCGCGCAGTTCTATTAAAATTGATGGTACGATTATCCCAAATATTAATGTTCATTTCTTCAAATGCACGCCATCACCACACTCGGCAGGTCGAAGGGATCTTATTTATGATATGAATAAGTGATTTTGGTTGAGCTCCCACTAAGGTTCACTGACGCGCTAACAGCTGTATGCAATTAATGATATCTGGGACATACACTAGGCGCTTCCCACTTCCTTAATTTATTTGGTTTTGAACATTTAAGAAACTCTGACGATCCACGTCGTGAATGAATTCAGGTTGAGTTACGGCAGTGCACCGAGTAAATGTGCAAGGATATTGAAAGTACCTAGATGCATTTTTTGTGGATACGAGATAGATTCAATTTAATACCGTATCCTGGTCAACAACCGATGTCGCAGTTTTAATGGCTCAGGTATCTCTCATTTCGCTCCAGAAATACACGATATAGTCGTTTGCATCCCTACGCTCCCTGAAGGTGACACTTTGACCATCGTATCCGACAATCTCTTCTATGTACTTCACAGCAAGACGAGGCAGACACGGTAACTTGTGCATGGATTGGCTTAAATGAGTGTAGACTACACAGCATCTTCCGCACCTGGGCCCGGTGTCAAGATAAAGTCGAAAAGGCCCCGGGCGTAGTGAGCGTAGGTGGATGGTCCGACTGATTCTGCAGCTTAGCGCTCCATTTCGTACTGCCTGGCCTCCAGCAACCACTGAAAGACAACAAGGACTGCACAGCCACACAAACCTTCTGTATAACCAGGGGGATCGCGGGCGCATCTACCGCCAGGGAGCCAACTACAGGAGAATTGGAGCGCGCAATAGTCCGCGAGGACAATGGCTAACTGGTCGTGGAATAGCAGAAGTTCACTTGGGGACCTGGAGTTGATAATATGTTTTCCGACCACTTCCACTGCTTGTCCCAGCGGAAGATAGATAAAAGCAGGTGATTTGCACGCGCATCAGGTTTTTGTGCCATCATACTTGCGCTTCGCGTCCTGCACGCCATCTTACTTGGTGCGAGGGCCAATAAAGAAAAGGTGGGTGTGAGTTAGGACACCTTGGCTGACAAATTTAGGCTGGAAAGGTCTGTGATACTGCTTGAGTTAGGCGTCTTCTTAAAATTTTGATTTATGCATTCCATTGAAATGGGATCCCGATGAAAAAAAGTTTTCTTTCCTGCCGTCAGTATCGGCGGCTTTAATGGTTTTTGGCCATGATCCTAACAATGAATCGATCTGGATACCAGTTCTGGCAAAAGGAGCTGTCGATGATCTTAGGCTCTTTCTCTACACTATCGGCTGAGCATATTTGTTTCACTCTTTCTGTCAAACAACGGTCTAAATTTCGTTTATCGTTTAGTGATACGAGACTCCCAAAAAGGATTTATTGTTCAGACCACGTTTTTATACGATTGACGCTACGTCGAATGCTGCCGTCAAGTCTTCTACTCAGAAGCACATCCAAAAATGTAAGTGAACCGGACTGTTTCTCTTCAAGAGTGAATTCTATTGATGGTTGCGCCTGACTTATGTCATCGGATAAAATTGAAATGTCACTGTGTTTTGCTGCAATTGTGAATAAATCATCCACGTACCGCTAATAGTATCTTAAACCGTTTATCTGGGGATGTAGCAGAAAAGCTTTAAACTTTCCGTGAAAAAATTCGCAAAAAGGGGTCCGAGGAACGAGCACATCCCTACGCCGTCCACCTGCCTATATAGATGGTTGTTGAATTGGAACCACACGTTCAAGGCTAACCTAAATAACATTATTTTTGCTAATCGAGGCAGACCAAAGAAATCAGTATTAGAGAAATACTATTGCGAACAGAAGGGCAACTGTAACGAACAGTGTTCACGCATTTGCATTCCCTATCTGTCTATTTGGCTGTGGCAATCAGTAGATTTGGAAAAAATCGAAGCGATATATCCGCTGAAACGCATGTCCGTCAAGACTAAAATTTCTGTGCAAACATTTACGCCCTGGCATTTAGGCTTGCTTGTTGATTGGCATTTTGTAGAAAATGTGTCCATTTGGCAGAAAACGCAAAAGTGAGAAGAGACTAAAATAAAACGCCATGTCCAGGCATGAAGAATATTAGTCCTTATGCAGGTAGTCGCCGTCCATGTTCTAACAACCGGGGCTAAATCGTTTGTCCTATTCCTGAAATCTGCATATTCAGCTAATTTTCTACCTTTTTATTCGCAAAACAAATTGCATTTAATCGAAAAGCATCACTGCTCTAGAGTTAAATTCACGCGAGGATGGACAGCCTTTTCACACATTGACTTCCTTTTGTAGAAAATGAGCCCATTTGATAGAAAACGCAAATGTGCAGGCATGATGAATTTCCGTCTTCAGGCAGGTAGTCCGCCTCCGTGTTTTAACACACTCTGCTACATTCTGCTAATATGCACCCTTTTTGTTGGAAAACAAACTGCATCAAATCTGATAGCCCCACTGCTCTAGAGTCATATTCACGCGATAATGGACAGGCTTCTTAACACATTGACCCGCTCTTGCGCAACCCATATTAGGACAAATCAGTACACTGAACTGAAATTCCAAATATCTGCATAACCTGAACATTGGTATCGCATTTCTGTATTCTCAGTGCGATTTCAATGTTCACCTCCTTATAGCACGTATCGATTGACAAAACTGCATTGATAACCACATTTTGTGGACACCCATAGATGATTTCAAAATTCGGCATCCGTGTTTTCCAGTCCAATGCTCCACGCCTCAACATGCCGATACAGCCTACTTAGGTTATCATGTTTATTGCTAAGTGAGTGGTTGTTGTTTTTGAAGTTCAGAACTGTCATTGCCAGCCTCGCCTTTCAGAACAATTCGGCCTTTAGGCGGCCACAGTGGTAGCGGCAGACAGGTACGTCAGCGAAGGCCCGCTGGATGTTTTACTCCGCTTTCTTAACGAAATGTATAAAGGGGAAGTCGTTGTTGATAAAAGTCTTTGAACGTAAATACATGGAAATGTCTAATATCAACAAATTCATCATCCTCACACCGACCCAATGACTTCGTTTTGTCATGTAGGCAGACTAGCGACTGTAACAGTTTAGGGGGGGTTATGACTAAGAGTCCTAAAATCGGGGAACCTATTGGAATTCCATTCATGACAATCACCGTGAAAAATGAAGTTGGTCATTGATTAGGATTTCAGAACCCCGGTCAACCAGACCTTTTCCGAGGCCCCACCTGTCAGTCAATATGATATAGAAGAAAAGGTGGATGCGATGTGAAAATAAAATTCGATGTCGCCGGGCCAGAGACCTGTTCCTCTGTGGTGACTAACAAACCGTTGTTTATGAGTCAGCAGTCAGCTATTTTTGAAACAACAGTCCGCACGATGAAGGAAGATTAAACGATAAGACGGGTAGGAAAATGGTGTCATTTACTCTTGCGTTTCCGATCGGGTTGGCAATTTTGAAGACGACTGACGTCATGTGGTAATTTCACCAGGGTCGTTTGTCAGAATTATTTTATTGATTTGTATTACAATAAATATCATGCGGTCCAATTAGAAAATTGCGGATTGCCTCTGAAAGGGCTGTTGAATACGCGCGCACTAGCATATACTCTAGACTGGTAATGGGGAGCACGGTTTGGAAAAGCGTCCCTCAAGGCTTATTCAGACGTCGCCTGTAATATTGTCGTTATAGTACCATGTTACGCAGAATATACATTTAAATGAGCAAGTATTGGACGTTCAAAGACCTCATTTCCATGAATGCCCTCACAGATTTTGGAACGAATTCCTAGACAGGTAACAATTACGAATAATTTGGACTTCAGTGCAGTCAGATGATGTTAAATGCAAGAGCGAGAAATCGGAATAAATGGCAATGGTGGGCCAGATGGCAGATTTCTAAACGACCTCAGATCATTTCATTGAGGGGTGATCACAGTCCAAACTTGCGTAGCCACTTAATTTGATAGATCCGAATATGTTCACAGCGCGCAACTGAGCAAACATACATCGCCAGTTGCCGACAATGACTATCTCGTCTCGAATAGGGACGTACTCGGACGATCTCATTCAGAAACTACGATACTAGACCAGAAATGGGACTCTAATGATCAAATGTGAGCAAGCAGCCCTCATAAACCACTTGGACACCTAACCAATTCTGCGGACCCTCATGGATGATTTCAAAATTCGGCAGCCATATTTTCCAGTTCACTGCGATGTGCCTCAACATGCCAATATAGCACAGTCAGTTAAGTAGATTTGTTGCTTATTAAGTGGTTGCTGTTGACGTTTAGTAGTGCCTTGTCCTTTATCGCATTCCAGAACACTTCGGCCTTTACGAACGCAGACTATTAGCGGCAGACAATGACGTCAGAGAAGGCCGGCTGCTTGTTTTGGTCCGCTTTCATAGCAAAGTGCATGGCGGGAAAATCGTTATCGAAAAAAAGAATTTGAGATTTAAAACATGGAAATGTCTGTAACGACAAATGCATCATCCACATACCAACCCCAGGACGTTGGCATGTCGTGTCGAAGACTAGCGACAGTAACGGCTTAGGAGTGCCCTCACTATGGGTCTTAAAATCGGTTAACATATTGGTATTCCATTCATGTCACTCACCGTCAAAAATGAAGTATGCTATCGGATATATCTTCAGAACCCCGATGAGCCAGAACTTGACCGACTCCATCCTATATTTCACTGTCGCATGGGAGTAGATCCGCGAACTCGCATGTCAGACATTAGGATACAGACGAAAAGGTGCATGTTATGTGAGAAGGTACCTTGACGTCGTCAGGCCAGAGACTTTTTCCTCTGTAGGGACGAGCAAACCGTCTTTCCTGAGTCAGTCGTCAGCAAATTGAAATTACGAAGCAACAGTCAGCACTTTGAAGTGCCTCGAAGCGATAAGACGTGAAGCATAATAACGTCGTTCAGTCTCGCGTGTTTGCTTAGATCGGCATTTACGACTAGGATTGATGCCATGTGGTAACTTCACAGGTGTTCGTTAGCTAGGATTATTTGTATATTTATATTCCAATAAATATAGTGCGGTTCAACTAGAAAAGGCCGAATTACCCCTGAATGCACGCACTCTAGCATACACTGGAGACTGTTATTTGGGTACAAGTTTCGGAAAAGCGTTTCTCCAGGCTTGTTGAGAGTACTCAGACGTTGCCTGCAGTGTTGTCGTTGAACTAACACACGGCATACTAAACATCTATCTGAGCACTCGTTCGAGGTTCGAAGACATTAATTCCATGAAGTGGCTGACAAATTTCGCAACGAATTGCCTGACAAGTAAGCATAAGGAATAATTTGGTCTTAGGTCCAGTCAGAAGGTGTTAGACACAAGAGCGAGAATTAGCAGAAATCGAGGTAAATGGCAACGGTGGGCAGAATGACAGATTTCTGGACGACCTCAGATCATTTCACTAAGGGGTGACCAGAGTCCAAACTTGCGTAGCCGCTTTATTTGAAAAAATGCAAGTATGGTCTCCGCGTGCAATGCCGGTTGGGAGCTATGATTGTTTTGGATCAAATAGGGACTTGTTGAGATGATCGCATTGGGAAACAATGATATTACAGCAGAAATATGACGCCTCTAATGAAATGTTAGTTAGGAGCCTTCATTAGCAACTTCTTGATTTTTTCGGTAACAACTACCTTCAGTCCAGAAATTACATTTCATAAACTGCATCTTGATATTCCTTGAATTTTGGACGAATGCGTGAGATTCAGCCTTTTTTATTGTTTTGGGGCACAGTCAAATTCTAATATTCATGAAGGCAAATTATCGACTGCGAGTCTACGCATATGCTTCTGCAAAATTTCGGCTCCGTGTATATTGCAAAATATGCACTCGCGTATTCTGTGCTCATGATCTGAAGATCACTACGCACAGCGTAATGTGGTCACCCTTAATCGTCGTTTGACAGATTATATTTTCAATTTGGTTGTGTTCAAAAACAAATGGGACCCGATCATGAGTTGGTGCATTTGTTTATGAAAAGCATATATAAGTGAGTATCACTCGCGTAAAGTTTAGGTGGGAGTTGATAAACCCTTCCTAGCTGAACAGGGCTGTTTACAATAAAGATCTGTCCATGTCCACGTCTTATAACAGTATAAACCAATTCCTGCGTAAGTCATTCCGCTGATCCAAAAGAGGACCTTTCAAGCCCTGTTTACGCTCAGCAGCGATGGTCCAACGGCTAGAAATCGTATGACTCTGGAGGATTACTCTGGATTAAAGAGTACGGTGTTGGCGGCAAGAGAGCGAACGTTGTGCCAACAGCGTGCACCAATTGAGGAATTTGAAGGAGGTTCCTCTGGCCATCGTCAAATCAATGGGATTGAAATTTAGCCAAGCCGTGTGAAATGCAAATTAGCTACCACGGATTCAAACCTCCCGTTTCCAGTGCACAACTAGGAAGTCTGAATTCCCAGGTGTAAAGACTTATCCGCCAAATCTAGATTTGTTATTTGGGCTTCATAATCGACTCGAAGCACGATTGAATCCTGCCATCCACGGCGGAACACAGTCGTTTGAACTAATTACCACAGAGTCCTGAGTTCTTCAAAGGCGCTCACCCAAGTTAAGCAGGCATTGTGTAACATGTTTTCTGTGACCTAGAGTTCTTAACAGATGCCGTCGTTGCAAGCAGTGGACAGACTTACATCGATAAATGCACTCTGACCCATCTCATGAAATGTTGGCCGTAATTCTGAAATGCGTTTTCGATTAGAAGAATTAATGGGTGGGGTTGTAAAATTGATTATCGTGCGGCATGCTCCTAGATTACATCAGACTGACCAGAATATCGGCTTCTGGATGTCCTTCTTTTCGGCACCCTTGAAAACCCACACCCGTAAAAATTAATAACTTATATAGCCTGCATTTTCCGCATTCGTTTTCGGTGTCTTATACATTATATATTATAACAATTGTGCAAAAATATCGTTCAGTATACTTGTTTGGTAGAAAACACTTTGCGTTTACATAGCATGCCGGAAAAAGGGCCCAATTCAGGTTTGGAATTTCGGCCAACATTTCATGAACTCGATCGCGCAATGTACTTGGTTTCGCTGTTTACGTTTAAAATGTGTGGCTGACTAGCGCTTAGGCCAGATAAGTTAGAGGACGGGAAACGCCTCCCAAACCGAGATTGCGATGCCGCACAATGATCTGTCGGCACGTAATCACTGAATATGTACATATATTCCACAACTCGGAGCACGATTTGGTCTACGCAATGTTACTGTGATATTCCGAATGTTAGCCCTAGTCGGAAATGCATAGGGACATTATGAAAATGTATGTAAAAACCTCCTACGTGACAAAACAAGCTATGATCGCAGTGAAATCAAAAGCCCTGTAGACATGTTTAGCAGACCAACTAAAGAGGGGCTTTCACTAAATGGAGAACGTTATTGATCAAATGCACCATTGGACATGCCCTTATCTCACTAGCAGATGGATGCTATACTGCAAATCTAACGGCCCGGAATTTCGAGGCATTTGTCAGTTGTGTTTTGTAAATCCGAAGTTTTTTTCATTAAAAGGCATCAATCCTTTTTAATTGAGCATTCGACCTACCAAAATGAAGGCAATTGTGCTATAGCCAGTCATATCACGACGGACCACACGAATCAACACTATAACATTGTCTACGGCGGGGTTTTACCGTGTGGAGGGAAAATGCATAAGCCATTTAAACAAAGCTAACCCAAGAAATCCTTCTAAGGACATATATTGCCTAAGACGTTTAACTAGTATAGTTATTCCTGATGGCTTTGCCACAGCAGACTGAGGTTTCATGACAAGGTGACTGAAATACGAGGGGATATGTAAAATGAATTCCGCACATAAACCTCGAAATAAGATCCAGGGTGAGTACGTGAGTCATTGTCTGTCATTCAAACGTCTTCCCTGGTTCGCATTGATTACGCGTGTTCGATAAAATGACATACAGACGACCATGTAGGCAAACATTTGTCACTCAACAGTTGCTGTAACCAATGACAAGACAGCAAGGCGGACAACCAAATGATATAAATATAGGCATATATGCTATACGGAATTGCCAAACTATAGCTCCAACAGTGACATCAGTTCGACACAATGGGATTCCCTTCGCCGATTCTACTTCAGGCTGCGTTGATTTTACTGGTAGTCTCTCGTACGTTTGAAAATTCGACACAATTACGGGCGATTGATATAAAGTCACTGCTCTTGCTAAATAGGCCGTTCTATTTTATTAAGCGGTTAGATCTTATCCAGCGAGAAAGACATGAGCCCTTATCCTAACCAATTGTCAGGCATAATACCCTAATTTGACATCTGTTAGTAAATCAACAATGCAAATATAAGTATATATTAGTCTGTCAAGGTTCGCACTTTTGTGTTCAGAAGGCATAGAAAAAATATGCAGAGAGGATAACACGCATTGCAGACCTCTTTCATTCACCACTGGAGATGATAGCAAGGACGCCCATTGCCGCCGTATATGTGCCAAAAAACGAGGTATGTACTTCCATTTAAGCGCTTCTCCACCATGTCCGTTGAAACTGCAGACGGTTCGCACGTTCGCTGCCGCCTGCTCATCCAGAACATGAAGATTAATAAATAACTTCATTCTTTGTCTCAAGCGAACATAACCGAGAAAACGACTGCCTTCTATTGCAAAGGGTCTGGCCAGTCTTGCAGTGCGTATAAGGTCTATGGACGGAAAGGCCACGGTAGAATCTTTGAGAGGCACGTGAGGTGTGTTCGGACATGTCAGATGTTGGAACAACGTAAGTAACTGTGGGACATTTATTTGTTTTACACGATGTCACTTAATTTTCTGTAGCACAGTCTTTAAGGAATACATTTATGCCAGAACTGGGTATTGTGAACAGCAAGCTATTCTGTTTAACCTGGGAGTGATGATGCATTTTAGTGGACGGCAGCTCCGCGCCGTCCTTTAAAGTGTGCGACCACAAATGGGGGAACTGTCTCCAGATTGAAAGGAAGGACGGAAGCTTTAATGCTTACAAACAGTGCGTTCCCAGGTGCAGTGGTTGGACCGATTGTAAGTTGCCACTTTACCGTCATATTTTTGCTGAATGCATTTGTTCTGTTGTTAATGCATGCATCCGCTGTTGATTATGATGTTCCTGTAGTTTTCTATACCTGCTGATATTAGTTTTGGCTTTATTTTAGTGGACAAGCAAGAAGAACACACAGCATACATGTGCGACGACCGTAATTTCTGTGAGGCAGGGACATACTTCACCAAGACAGAAGATGAAGGATTTCAAAGTCTAAAGACGTGTTTGAAGAGATGCCTAGCAGGTGATGTTTAAAATGAAATGTGGGTCTCCAGAACCATTTTCGATTTTCAGTTGGCGTATTTCTGCACGCCATCAAATCCATCCTAGTTCAAAGTAGGAATCGCCAGTGGGAAAGCCTGCCACGATTAACTTAGACTATCAATATCGCGCAGTTGTAGGTCTGATTACATGTACAGTCGTGTTTTAAGGTCAAATGTTCAGGCAGGTATGGCAAGGAATGCGCTCCCGTATGCACTGTGTCGTACCTCTTATTCAAGATTCATCGAGACTGCCATTCGGCCGTTGTGAGAAAATTGGTTTCATATAGCTCTTACCTACGTAGCTAGGTATTATTTGATAATATCTCAGTTGTTGCTCGTTAACGATTTCTTGGAAATTAAGCAGTATACAATGATTTCTAATGCTCTCGTTTTCTCAATGTGACTCTTGTAATTTTTATGTGTTTATTGTAGAATAAGAGCTAACAAAAACTCCTGGCCAGAAGTGGATGGTATAGCAACTGCCTTGTGACTGGCGTGGTTTGGATGTTGGTATTTAACAAATCATGCCCATAAAATAAAAGCGAACGCGAATGCTTACACCCTTCTTTTGCCAAATTACAGGAAACGAAACTTGTGCTCTTGCACTTATTCGGTGGCGCCTGATCCATTACAGTTTAGTATATTCAAGGATAATAAACACTGCTATTAAAGACCCTATTTAAAACGATACGTACAGTTTTCTGCATCCGTGTCATACACGACTTACAAGATGGAAACCCGAGAGCACTTAGTTGTTTATGATTCGGAAAAATTAAATCAGCAATCGTCTGCATTGGCGGTGGAAATTTGCAAATCTGCAACTTGGTAAAACAGAGGTGCTCTGTCAATTTAGGCGGTATTCTTCAAACAAGTATATATCCCGTCTTGTCTTTAATGTCTCCGTGGAGTCTTCTGTAGTCGTCTGTTCGAGAAAGCCGTTCCAAGCACTGCCGACGCCCTGAGAAACCAGTAATTGTAAACATGCATATGGGATCGTACAGCACGAAGTTTGCGGGAGTTCCCCCCTAGGTTTGCTGCTGTGGCAAAGGCGAAGATATCGTCGAAGTGCAGAAGACAGTTTCGATTCCTCACAGTCCGATAGGTCTGTATGAGGGCCTTTCTGCCAGTAACCAAGGGAAAATAGGATAAGGCGACCAATTATTTAGCTGTAAGATGAGGTCACAAGGGATTTGAGGACATTGATCGCTCTCCTGCAAAATCTTTACAACAGCGCATGGTCTTTTTCAGCCGAGGGCGCCATGCGTAGATTTCGTATTTCAGATGCAAAGAAATTACGGCTAAACGAATAGAACACAGTTTACCCTCTTAGACACCTTTACGCATTGACAATGTTGTTTTAGAGTTGACAAGATCTTAATCCGAATGCCTTTCTGTTCGGTCACTTTTGAAAGGAGATATTGGTGATAGTGGATAGTATTTCGACTGTTTTGTGATTGGGGTGGTGTGGGTGTTGGGATTCAGTAAAATCATGTCCCTAAAATAAAATTGAGCGGAAATTCTTACAAGCTTCTTCCGATAAATTTCAGAAAACGAAACTTGAGTTATTTCACTTATTCGGTGGCGCTTATTCCATTACAGTTAAGTATATTCAAGGGTTAAAATCAATGCAATTAAAGACCATATTTAAAACGCTTTATACAATATTCTCTGTCCGTGTCATACACATATTAAAGAATATTGTTTTGAGCTTGTTGAATTGAAACCCAAGCGCACTTATTTGTGGATTATAAATAAAAATTGAAATAATCATTACCTGCATTGGCGGTGGAAGTTTGAGAATCGGCGACTTGGTGAAACAGACATTCTCCGTCAATGCAGGAGGTATGTTTCAGGCAAGTATACATACAGCGTTTGTTCTTATGTCTTCCTGGAGTATTCTGTAGCTGCCTTGTCGAGAAACTCGCTCCAAGCACTGTCGACTCCTTGCGAGACCTGCAGCCGTAAATATTCAGGTGGTATCGTACTCTAAGAAGTTTTAGAGATTTCCTACTTACGTTTGTTGTCGTGGCGAAGACGAAGAAATCGTAAAAGTGAAGAAGACAATCTCGATTTTTCTCAGTCCGGTAGGTCTGTGTGAGGGCTCCTCTGCCAGTACTCGAGAGAAAATAGGTCAATGTGATCAATTATGTAGCTGTGTGATGAGGTCTCAAAGGATTTGCCATTTTGGGTCTCTCTCCTCCGAACTCTGTGCAACAAGGCGTAGTCTAGTTAATCTAGGGCTTCCACGCGTAGATTTCGTATTTTAGTCGCGAACAAATAAGGGCTAAACTAAGAGAGAACCGTGTGGCCTTTTGGGCTACCTAACACATTGAGAATGGTGTTTTAGAGTTGACAAGATGTTAATCCCAATGCCCTTCTGTTCGGCCTCTTTTGAAAACACCTTCTACTAATGAGGTATTGGTGATAGTCTCCATTTCTGCTCCCGTTTAAGTGCGACACAGTTTTAAAGGTTAAACTTAAAAGCCCATTTATCGGACCAATCACGTGGTTGTGTCCCTCGTGCAGGGC
>CACRXP010000400.1:297901-319674 GCA_902702965.1 Spirometra erinaceieuropaei | reverse complement strand
TGCCACGGCAGGAAACGTATGGAGTCGTTTACCGGATCTGGTGTAGTTGCGGACATAGCAATTATGTCGGAGAAACTGGGAGATTACTCCGTACGCGAATTGCCGAGGACGCAGCAGCAGTGAGGCGGGGAGACGCTAACTCTCAAGTGGCGGCACACTCGACGGTACCCGGCCATATTTTCAAATTTTAAATGGCCGAAATCCTCGCAAGGGGTGACAACCGCGTGATCCGCGAGCTGTTCGAGTCATGGTTCTCAGGCCTGCAATCCATCAACAAGCACAATGACCTCCCGGTACTCTATAGCGTACTGCGATTTTCCCTGGGCAGGAGAATCAGTCACGTGAGGAGGGCGCGGGCGAGCAATCATCACGGTGACAGTGAGCCAGTTTGCCGAACAATGGTCACACCAGCATTCAGCACGGATGACAAAATCACGGCCATTAACGACTCGGACTCGGACAAACAGGCCACCACCGCATCAATTACGACCTCAGCGGCGATTGCCAGAACTGTTAATGGCAGTGCGCATACGGTCAACGGCAGCCACATGCTAGAAATACTGCACTTCTGGTGCCACCATCACCTTTATCTGCGAATGTCTCTGATGATGGATTCGAGTGAGAATCCGAAACGTCAGGCAAATAAATTTCTTGTTCCAGTGATCGAATGTTCATCTTCTGAACTGCTACCTGGATCTTGCCTGTTCGCTTCTATCTACAGACACATTTGTTAAGCACACGGTGGAAAACCTTTTTAAATGCGTAATTAATGGTCGATCCGGCTTCCAACTTAAGGCCCTATTAAGATGGAGATACTGCTGCATATCTTCTGCATATCTCTTTAACCCGCATCATACGAATCGAATACACATGTGTAAAGCATGACTGCCAGGCGCTACAAACTTTTGTGCATGAAAATATGGCAAGAATCAGCACAAGGTAAAACTTTCAGACCAACTTCACAGAATGCGGAATGTGTTAACAAACTGTCCAAAGAAATGCGAAAACCAAATGCAATCTCGAAACAAGCTCCATATTACGACACAGGTCATGGATAAGCAACCGAACTCCAAGTCGAAGTCGGCCAAGTCATAACAGCAGCCTGCGGGTTGGCTGTTCTGTATTCCTGCACCATCTAAATGCATCGTTCATAAAAAATCGAGTCTGCTAAACTACTAAGTACAATTTTCTCGAGGGTCATGCAACTTAAGAGATGAAGACAGTGTGGAAGCTGTAGGGGGATATGGCGGGCCACGTGGTCGATCAGAAACGCAGTTGCGTAAGGGCGCATTACCGGCGCGCAGAGACGGACTGCCATGAAACGGAAGACAAGGTTACTGAAATCCAATATATTCAAAGACTACCGAGAGCCAGTGGCTGCCTACCCAACTTTGTCAACTAGTTCATGTTCAAAGGAAACCAGAAACGAAATTTAACCGGCCCTAAATTTTGGCAAGCGTTTCCGTACCGGAGCAACATCTCGGAAGACGTCAATTGGTTTCTCACTCCATTTACAATTGGGGTTGCACAAAAGCCGGAAGCAACCGTCATGCCCCAAGTAATGAGGTCGAAATATCTGCTGCCACGGCAGGAAACGTCTGGGGCGGTTGCGGACAGAGCAACTACGTTAGGGAAACTCGGATATTACTCCGTACGCGCATTGCTGAGTAAACAGCAGCCGTGAGTGCAGCAGCCGAGAGAAGCAGGTTTTCAGGTAGCAGTTCATTCCACGGAACCCGGCCATATTTTCAATTTTCCAGAGACCGAAATCCTTGCAAATGCGGTCAGCAGTTTGAGCCGCGAGCTGTTCAAATCATGGCTCTCAGAAACACAATCAATCAACAAGCGCAATGATCTCTCGTTAACATATACAGTACTAAGATATTCCCTGAGCAAGGGAATCAGTCGCGTGGGGGTGGGGGACAGTCAACTTTCCCGTCGAAGGCGGGTAAAATTACCAAGTAATCATCCGGCCAACATCCAACATGGACGATTAAATTGCGGCCAGCAACGACTGGGACGCGGACTGACGAGCAATCGTCGTATCAATTACAACGCCAGCGGTGATTGCAAGAGCAGTTAATTACAGTGCGCATGTGATCCTACGGCAGACACGTGCTATAAATACTGCACTACTTTTGCGGCCGTATCTGATGGTGGGTTTGAGGAAAAAGCTGAAACGTCAGCTCAATAAACGCAATGTTGCAGTGACTGCGCCATCCTCATCCTCCAAACTGCTTCCTGAAACTTGACTATCCGCTTCTGTAAACAATATTATTTACGGTTAGTCACCGTCATGTTCACCGCAAATCGCCGAACACAAAGTGGCCTCCACAAGATCATCAAAAGAAAAAAACATTGGTACATATGATTCCATGCGCTTAGTTGACAAAACAAACGCTGAGTTTGTAAATTGAACCAGACCTATTTCAACACGTTGTACCTTGCATGGATTTTGCATGTTTTCGCGTTTGTTATCCTCGCGAACCTTCTTGCGTCCTACTTCAAGTCCGCACTCTCAAGCAATCCGCTTGTTCGGTGGCATGCCGCTCAAAGACATTACGGTGCATAAGTCCAGATTATTCACTAATTGCTGCCAAATTGAGTCACAGTTTAAGTCAGAATATATTATTGTAATTAATACTACGGGCAATAGGGAAATCGCACGGACAGAAAATGCTCACTGAGAGGCGGGATCGACCCGTTGACACCCAAATTCGAGTCCGGTTCTGTGTCCCGGAGTTATAACTTTCATCTTACAGCTGTACGTGACATCATCCCACTTAGTATTTACTTACTTGTAGTTGATTTGTCTTGTACCTGATTTTCGACAAACATATCTTAGGCCTGCACAACCGTACTTCTTGCAATGAAGAACGCATTTCCCCAGCGCAAAAGGACTATTTTGTACATCTTAATGAGTATGTGTGGTCTAAGGAGCAATCATTTGTTCCAGAGGATTGATCCGCTTAAGGGATATATACAAGTCTAGTAGGGAGATCGCAGAAGTGACCATGGCGTCCACTGTAGATGATACATGCAAGAGAAAATGGGTGAAGAGGGAGAATGGGTCACGGCCGTAGAAATGAGGCAGTTGACGTTGGTGGCGACGGACATGCTAGGGTAGGGAGTAGCCCACGTGGAATGAGAGAGGGGGCATGGAGGTAGGAAGGCAGGGGTCAGGGAGTCAAATGGCTCATCCGAAATAATGTACCGGCCAGTAAATTTAGAAAGGTACATGCCCATGACCTCCTTGCGAGTTTCGCATTGGCTGCAAAGCGTCTTCGTACTGCGAGAGACGACGAGAAAGGGTCAGTCGAGGGGATTTACAGTAACCGCGCATAAAACCACATCTTCCTCAAAATGATATTTAAAAACCTATTGCCCCGACAATGTCTTTGGTGACCCGATTGAAAGCGGTACATACAATATTTATTTTATGCGCATATTTTACTTAAATGTTGCCAGCAGAATATTTGTTTAGGGAAAACTTCTTATCTTGTGAAACTGTGAAACATGCGGCAGACGGTCGTTTTCATACACACATGATATATTGAGTGTAATTAAATACAATCAGCACAAACTGCAGTCATTTGCGTCAGTTGCGGGAAGGAATTTCATCTAACATTTGTAGATGCGCTACATAGGGGGTTGAGTGAGAGAAAAATTTTATGGCTGACGCAGATAGTCCTGCAGTGAGCATCGCAGTTTATCAAAGATCAAATGATTTAGCTGCCTTCTGAATTCAACCACTGCATCAGATGTCGCTATTTCACTTGAGAGTGAGTTCCACGGTCGAACAACACTCTGGCTGAATGAAAACTTCCGATGGACTAGGCCAGTACGCTCCCGCTTGACCTTGTATGGATGATCGTGCAGTCAAAGAAGTCATTAGATTTGAACGAACACTCATGCTCGTGCATAATGCGGAAGGTCAAATACAGGTCAAACCTATTTTGTTTATAAGATAGATGGAGTAAGATTAGCTGGATTAGTCTTCCTGGATACAACAAAGTCATGAGACCATCCACCTGCTTTTTCCCCGTCGTTTTACCTGCTCTATGACGTCACTGTCTTTCTTCAACTGGGGCGTCCATACTGGCATTCCGTATTTCAAATGCGGTCTGACGGACGTACCAAATATATATGAGAAGAGTTCGAGAGGAAAGATAGTGAAGGCACGCCTAATCCAATGCATGATGCTGGTCGACTGTTGGACGGCTCTTTTGCAGTGTTCGGAAGACCGCAATTTTGAACTTGTCTATACACCTAAGACTTTGTGCGTGTACACTTCTTTTAGTGAAACCCCATTTATGGTGAACTGGTGTTTTGAAAAGCGTCTCCAGCCAAATTCAAGGCGGAAGCCTGCACAGTTGGATACCTTAAACGATAGAATCCACTTGCTGGATCATGCAGCCAGCTTATCAACATCTTTCTGTAGTTTCTACGATTCGTCAGCGTGGCTGATTGTTTGCAAAATCTTTATAGCATCTGCAAGCATGATGGCATTGCATTCAAAATCTGCAGTGCGGTCGTTTACATCCGGTTCAACTCATGGCTCTCAGAACCACAATTCATCAACAAGCACAATGGTCTCTCAGTAGCATAAACAGTACTAAGATGTTCCCTGAGCAAGGAAATCAGTCGCGGGGGCAATAATCAACTTTCCCGTCGACAGCGGGCCAAATTACAAAGTCCTTATCCGGTCAACGTCCAACACGGATGATTAAATTGCGGCAATCAACGACTCGGACGCGGACTGTAACTTGCGACATGAAGACTGTGTGGAAGCTGTAGAGGATTAGACGGGCCACATGGTCGGTTAGTTGCGTAAGGACGCTGTACCGGCGCGCAGAGACGTACTTCTATGAAACGGAAGAGAAGCTTATTGAAATCCAATATATTCGACGACTACGGACAGCCAGTAGCTACCTACCCAACTTTGCCTACTTGTTCATTTCCAAAGGAAACTGGAAACAAAATTCAACCGGCCCTAAATTTTGGCAAGTTTTTCCATACCGGAGCAACATCTATGATAAGAATCAGCACAAGGTTAAACTCTCAGACCAACTTCACAGACTGCAGAATGTGTTAACAAACTTTGTCGTGCGCTGCTTGCTTCGACCACTGAGTTCATCCATCTTGTCAAACAGTCTCTTGACATTCATATGCATTACCTTTAATATCCGTCTATTTAAATGGGATTGGCGAATGTGTCCGAACCAATAGGTGTGGCCTTTTACTGTGGCCAGTTGCGTTGGTTATTCTCGAAAATACATCATCTACCTAAAGAGCACAGGGATGCAAATAACTCATACGCGTGCTGGCAAAGACATGAAATGTGGAAATGTCCATAAGCCTGCGATGGGGCGCTGTAGATATTGAGCTAGAAACCGACAGAACAGCTTATATAAAATAATAAATAGCTACAACTAAAGTCGCACACTTAACTGTACTGCAACTATCTCGGCCATTTTATTAAGATTAAAAATACTTCTTCTAATATATCAGCGAAGTGATATTTCGTCGTAGGCAATTCAACGACCAATATATTTCAGAACAAATGTCCCAGCTGGAGAAGAATTACACATCATGTAATTATACAGTAACGATCCTTCGCAAAGAACGCATATTTTAGGGCGAGAGGACAGAGTTCTATATAAGCTTCCTAAGATCTCGACGGATATTGGGTCACTTAATCGCACGGTAAGCTATAGAGCAAACTGTGACAATATTCACTTGATTGTGTAAAAATAGGATTTCACAGATTTCCGATATTATTTTAGTGATTCATTGGGAATATAATTGTTCAGAAACATCCCTTGTTCAAAATAGGCACCAGGTGTTTCATTTTTTTAATAATAAGTAATGCGACGATCCATAAATCAAGTTTGTTGACGAAAATCTCCGTCATATTTTATGACCCACCAAAATCAAAAATGAAAATACTGTAAAAAAGTTTTAGAATTTGGAATTCCCATTGGTTCAAATATTTGTTCGGCAAGTCTGTAATATTCCTGGTTTTCAGGCCTTATCTGAAGCATAGCGGCCAAGTTTTATTACCGAATTGTTACTTTGAGGTGTCTGAATGCTCAATGTTAAGTGACAGTAACATTGTATGATATACTTTTCATGCATGTCTAACTAGTAATAATGCTTTTATTTGGAAAATAACTGATAAATCGAATCCGTGTCTTGTGGTAAGTTGCTTTGCGAAATAGACCAAGCTTGAATTTCGGTAGTAGCATACCGCATAATGTGACTCCAACGGCATTCGAATTGCGCGAATGCATAAGACACTCCCTTCCTTGAAAACCAGTTTCGCAAATTAACATAAATCACTTTTCACACTTGAGATCATGTCAAACCTTGTAGGCTAAGTGGCAATTTTTCGAACGCGCACCATTCACGTTAGGCAATTTCGGATTGTTTAAAGAATATATCAATGCACATATTTGTCTTGTGACGGTACGCCGTTTTATATAGATCACGTAAAGATAATTTTCTTTTTAGAGTGTTTGAAAGCTTAAATTGAATTTCTGTAATAATTTATAATATAGAAGGGATTAATTTACAATAGGAGCTAACAGGCTACTTCCAGGAAGCAGTTCAGAAGAAGAAGAAGAAGAAGAAGAAGAATACAAGAAGACTGAATTCTCACTCGAACCCATCGTAAAAGATTGCTGTAGATAAAGGTAATGGTGGCACAAACACTGCATTGTTTATAGTATATAGCCGCCGTGGGACCACATGCGTACCGGAATTAACAGCTCACCTGATAACCGCTAGGTGTCGTAGTAATGCGATCCCGGAAGACGCGGATTACGAACGAAAAATTGGTATATCCATTACAAGTCTGGTGCTTAGCCAAAACTGTACAGTTTGGATATAGATTCTTAAACTATTTAACAGGATTTGACGGCGTTAAGTTTCGTTGACTCGTTGTTGGTGCTAGTGCTGGTAGTAAAGAATAAATAACCACTTTGCTTTTTCGATATTTTCGTTACAGGAATAGCTTTCCTCATATCATTACGTTGACAATTGGTGAATAATAATCCGATGTCCATACCTCACATGGTTCAGAATTTATTTTCTGTTGCCCGAATACGATGAGCTTGTCAGGTTGTCATTTGACGACAGGTTTTGTGATACATGAATATGAACACCACTGTATAAGATATTTTTAAATTAATTGACATTACACGCCCTTTTGCAATAAAGGATGATCCGCTTACCACAACAGGTGGCTTGGTGTAAGAATGCTTTGCTGATAAATGTAACCTCAGCCACAGTCGTGCAGGAGTCAGATAAGACAACGTTGGTGTATGAAGGTTGAAATCAATATCACGCTTACTATTCCAAAGTTTCAGAATTGTTTGCGTCTGCTCCATGGAATAAACCAGAGAAGATTTTATTTCCCCAGTTTACGCACCGATGAGCGCTTGAAAAGAACGAAAACAACACACCTGTCTTACCTAAGAATAACTCAGGTCCTCTTCGTCTGAGCATTGTACCCTTTAAAAATACCCGAATCCAGAACGCACACGCATGTGACCCTGTTTGGCTGCTAACGTGTATGCAATAAAACGGAGCTAATTCAACGGCTTTGCGTTCTCTGCAATGGCCTGTTGCATTCGGAAGAAGAATACTTACGCGGCGCTTCGCACACACACAAACGTAGCCTGTGGAAAACAGCTTCTGTTCTATTCTGTAAATCATTCCATTGGTACCTGGCTAGAGTAGTTGTAAACTGGACTAAAGGATTACTAACCAGTCCTTACAATGCTTGTCGGTCTACATTTATTATTTATTTATGATGTAGTTAATTGTGACACATCGGCTGCTTGTCAGGATTTCACAGTCAATTATCATCTGCGGACGACATTGCTTGGACCGGGGAAAGCGTTACAAATAGCATATCATATGTTCGGATACAACCATAAATAATAGGCAACCAGAGAATTTATCCTAATTCTCGTCTTATTTTTGCAAAAATAAAAAAGATAATTTGGCTTTGCCCTGATACCACCAATGACATCCCACTTCCGTTACTTAATATTCCTAGATCCTATTATGGCCGATGCTGTGAAGGATAAAGACGTGCTTTTCAGTGGCTATATTGAGACTGCAGTTGGTTCCTCTTAGTGAAATCGACCGAAGTCTTAGACACCAGTTTTAAAGATTCCGACAGTCATTCCCTCAACATGCTGTACGTATTTAACGCATTACGCAAAGTGTAACTTTACTTAGTAGCATATTAACTGAGTTGATAGTTTTACTACAACGCGGACGGGTTTACAGCCGATGTATAAGGCATTTTGAATTCGAAGCTCGATCGCAGTTGCTAGCCAGGCCCCGTATTACAGTTGGCAGGGGTGTTTTTTTACTAAGACTATTTTGTGGGGTTCTAAAATCACATCTGACCTATGTGGTTTTCGATTTACATTTAAGGTTAGGATTAGGTTAGCAGTTAATGGTTTCCGATTTTCTGGTTGGGGTTAAGCATTTAGGCTTAGGTTTTCGGGTTACGGTTAGGGTTTCAGCGTGCGATTACGTTTCAGTATAGCGGCTAAGTTAGTCATTTACAGCTATGTCTTAGAGCTACGGTTACGGTAACGATTTCTGTCAGGAATAGGGTTGGGGTTGCCGTTAAGGTTAACGGCTAACGTTTATGTTTGAGGTCGGGGTTAGGGTTAAGTTTAGGATAAGGGTTAAGGTCGCCGTCCGCTATCAACTGCAATCTATCCCGAGAATCTACTATAGACAAAATCGGCGTAAGTGAGCATGTCCTAAAAACGAAGGACAGAAAAATGAGGCGATTGATGTTTGCATTCCACAGCACTCGAAATTGTCCATTATATTTGAACATTGTGAAACCATTCCCCAAGGTGAATTTGTACATAAATATAACGGGGGTCGAAAGTTTATGGAAAAGATGCTAGCTTTTAAATCGTTCCTTCTAATGACCATACTATTAATCAAGATGCACCAGGAAAGGCAATTGTTATGGAACGATGATAGTTGAAGTGCAGTGGATGAATTATAAACGTGGTTATATATGTGCTTAGGTTGCGCGATATTCAGATAGAATCCTAAACTCCAGGTCCGCGTTTCGCCGACAAACATGCCGCTGTAGAAAAACATTATTTAAATACAGCACCAAATTTGCCTTATCTTAAATACGCCAATATCAAAAAACCGCCTTACAGCATGGTTGCGTTCATTTAATATGTAGTTAGTAGTAGCTCAAAGAAGGGAGCCGTGCTTTGATTTAAAAAAGTCTGATTTTTAGTATCGGCGTGCCCCTGTCCACTCTAGTTTTGGTGTAGTTTATGATGTTGGTCCGATCAACTGTTTGTGATGCTAGGTCATTTACTCAACTTAGGTCGAAGAACTGTTTCATTGCAGAATAGTGCCTAGTAGTGACTGAGATGCAGGTTTTGCCTTTTTGTTAGCTTTGGTCATTTGGACGGTGTTGTGTTTTGGTAAAGTAATTATAAACTCTGTGACATGATACACTTTTACGGTATGTTAAAGACTGTTCTTCTACCCACAAAAAACTAGCTTATATAAATCTGTATTTGGATTTGAAGATGCCCAAAAAGTTTACCAATACAACGGTTTTGGAGAACTGTTAAAATACACTAACATAGTTGAAATTTTATCTACCCAGGCAACGTAACCTCTTCAAATTCGCATTAACAAATACGTATTTGAGATGGCTCGGCTATGATTTTAAGCAGTATATCGAACAGGATGATGAAATATTACTAGCGGTAGTATAAATGGAAACATACCTGAAGTCTCCATCTGCCAATAACTATAGAAGCATAAATCAGCCATTGCAAAAATCGCCAACCACATCAAATCCTCTTTAAAAGGTAGACATAAGAAAGCGTAGGAAGTAGCGGTCATAGTAGGAAACTCGAACTTACCTCACACAGGGTGGTTAACCAAGACGTAGTTGTGTTATTCGGCCTACATCTTGCGTTGCCCACGGGAGGTAAAATATATGCAGGTCTACATTGTTAGAAGACAAGTTTATTTGCTTTGCTGTTGTTCCATACGCTGCTCACCGAAGATAATTCACTTCTTTTATCCACCAAACACCTATAAACAGTCATTTTTCCTACATAGTCACAACACTTTACAATTTTAGTCTCAGACAATATAAACCAGCTTGTTTTTCACTGCTGCCATAATTCCGAAATATTTTCTTATTTCAGTCACCTACACTGAAAATTATAGAAAACCTAGTAAACTGAATTTAAGACTCTGTAATCGATCACAGACAAATGGCTACTGTTATTGACTAGTGTTCAAAATGGATCTATGTTCAATGTGGAGTTCCATAACAGTCAGTTCCTGTTACGCTTATGCTCATTTTAAAGGTGAAGTATCGAGGGCAAATAGCGAAATTCGATATAGCTTTTCTTGGACACAATCCTAAGCTATGCCGCGTGAGGTGGGAGCACTACGTTCGTGGTTAGGTCCGGTTTCTGCCGCCTGGTCCACAATAGTCCGCCGGCGTGGTGACGGCGTTTGTACTTCGCGGTTCTTATGCGTTTTATTAAAACATTATTCAATATATGAGGATTTTGAAGTCAATAAAAAGGCATACTTCATAAGTGGGCACACTTATTTCTTAAAACGATCTGACGTTTATGAAGATATAAGGGTGATCGTTTATTTAAACACGACTGAAAGTAAGGCTGGAACGCACAATTTGACAGTGGTCTCAAAGGTAGTTCTACATGTTAGAATTCGAGCCTTCCCCATATTTTCATGCTGTTAAATCCTAGCTTGTGCATGCTATGGGCCAGGTGGTGCGGCGTAAATTCAATGGGCGGGTTTTCATTAAGCCAACCATCTACGCCTTCCCCTCTTTTGGTTTACTCTACCTTGTTTTAACACGGAGCCCAAATGGGGGAGAGAGTTAGATAGATGCAAGTCAAGTCTGCTGCCGGTGTTGAAGAAATCGTCCTTCCATTCACCATCCACGCTCTCACACTCATGCAGAACACACAATGGGCATCGCTGGTCACGAACACTGAACTGTCCTCTAACGCATTCGAGTAAAGTGAGCAAATACAAAGGCAAGTGTTCCGTTTTAAGAAAATCGGACATAATCTCAAGTGAACAGGCGAGTCCCAGGTAGCAGTTCAGAAGATGAAGATGCGATCACTGGGACAAGAAGTTTATTTGCCTGAAGTTTCGGCAAATAAACTTCTTGTCCCAGTGCTCGCATCTTCATCTTCTGAACTGCTACCTGGGACTCGCCTGTTCGCTTCTATCAGCAATCTTTTTGGGCGCGAAGCGCTCCGATCGGCTCGACGGTGGGAAACCTTTGCCCTTCGAGAGTCGTCAACATATGCGCAGATTCGATTTCTGCACAGGTGTCTCGACAACAATGTGCTGCCGAAGTGCGTTTCATACAAACCTCCGGTCAACACAGAGCTGGCGAGACGCGCAGTACTTCAGCACGGCCGACGAATGATCCGAGTGCTCCTTCAAGGCTGTCACTCACGGATTCGCAAATACCGTCAGAGGATTGACCAAGAGAAAGCAAGGTGCTGCGAGTTCATGGGCGAGGCCGGCATAAAACTGCTTCAGCAGAGGCTGGCCGAACGAACCCGCGAACATAAAGCAAGGCGAGAAGCAGCCCTAGAGAGCAAATTTCGTATGCTGCCTGCTCCAATGTCATCCAAGAACGACAAACTGGTGCACAACTTGTCGTCAAAGGAGCTGACGGAGGAACAAATGCAGGTTTTACGGCATGAGGCCTCATTCAACACAGCCGATGCCAAACCTGCCAACATGATCGCAGCAGTGGAATCAATCCTCAGCCAGACGGGAGCGACAGACGAAACGAAGAACCTCATTCGACACCAAGTGTCCTCCTCCTCATGGCTCATAGGCCGCGCGATGTGCTTTCCAAGGTCGAGCGCGATGCACTTAAGGAACTCAGGGCCGACAACGACCTCGTTATCGTGCCTGCGGACAAGGGGCGTTCAACGGTCGTATTGGACAGGACAGACTACAATCAAAAAGCTAAAAGCTTGTTGGAGGATCGTCAGTCCTATGTGCCATGCGAATCCAACCCCATGAGAACGCTGACACGCGAGATTAACGCGACGCTGTTGGCAATGGAGAACTCAGGTGCAATATCGCCAATCGACCGACGCATGGCGAGAGCACAAGAAACGGCCCTAGCCCGATTCTACGGTCTCCCAAAAGTGCACAAAGAGGGCGCTCCTCTCCGGCCTATCGTGTCACGAAAGGGCACTCCAACCTACGGACTGGCAAAGTGGCTGTTCCAACGTCTCAAGTTTCTGACCTCCGATTCGAACACCACAGTCAGCTCGTCAACGCAATTCTTGGAGAAAATTAAAGGAGTAAGTCTCCTGCCAAGCGATATCATGGTTTCCTTTGATGTCACGTCCCTTTTTACTTCTATCCCGCAGGACCTGGCAGTCGAGACAATCGAACTACTCCTACGAGAGAAGTACGACGAAACGGAGAATCGCCTCGGACACGCCCAAATCATCCAGCTCCTGAAGTTCTGTCTCAAGACGTACTTTACATTCGACGGAAAAATCTACGAGCAGGTGAAGGGAACGCCAATGGGTTCGCCGATTTCGGGACTCATAGCCGAGGCGGTCCTTCAACGGCTGGAGTCGCTGGTTTTGCGACAACACAGACCGAAATTCTGGGCTCGGTATGTGGATGAGACCTTCGTCCTCATCGAACGGGATCAGGTGCTGACTTTCAAAGAACAACTCAACGCCGTCTTCCCGGACATTCAATTCAAGATGGAGGAGGAGGAAAACAATCAGCTGGCCTTCCTGGATGTCCTCGTCTGCCGCAAAGATTGTGGTGGCCTAAAAACCAAAGTGTTCAGGAAAGCGACAAATACGACGCAAATACTGAACTTCAATAGCAACCACCCGATCAGTCACAAACCCAGTTGCGTAAGGGCGCTATACCGGCGTGTTGAGACGCACTGCAGTGAAATGGAAGACAAGGTTGCTGAATTACAATATCTTCGACGGGTAATGAGAGCCAATGCCTACCCGCGCAACTTTGTCAACCAGTGCATACGAAAAGGACACCAGAGACCAAATCCAACTAGCCCCAAATTTTGGCGGGCTCTTCCGTACGTGAAGAACGTCTCGGAAGCCGTCAGTCGTCTTCTCACTCCACTTGGAGTTGGGGTTGCACACAGGCCGGAAGCAACCATTAGGCGCCAAGTAATGAGGACAAAAGACCCGCTGCCACGGCAGGAAACGTCTGGAGTCATTTGCCGGATCTGGTGTAGTTGCGGAGAAAGCAATTATGTCGGAGAAACTGGGAGATTACTCCGTACGCGAATTGCCGAGCACGCAGCAGCAGTGAGGCGGGGAGACGCTAACTCTCAGGTGGCGGCACACTCGACGGGACCCGGCCATAATTTCAAATTTCAAGAGGCCGAAATCCTCGCAAGGGGTGACAACCGCGTGAGCCGCGAGCTACTCGAGTCATGGTTCTCAGGCCCGCAATCCATCAACAAACACAATGACCTCCCGGTACCCTATAGCGTACTGCGATTTTCCCTGGGCAGGAGAATCAGTCACATGGGGAGGGCGCGGGTGAGCAATTATCACGGTGACAGTGAGCCAGTTTGCCGAGCAATCGTCACACCAGCATCGAGCACGGATGACGAAATCGCGGCAATTAACAACTCGGACTCCTACCGCCAAGCCACCGCCGCATCAATTACGACCCCAGCGGCGATTGTGAGAACTGTTAATTGCAGTGCGCATACGGTCCCACGGCAGCCACGTGCTATAAATACTGCACTCCTGGTGCCACCTTCACCTCTATCTGCGAATGTCTCTGATGATGGGTTCGAGTAAGAATCCGAAACGTCAGGCAAATAAACTTCTTGTCCCAGTGATCGCATCTTCATCTTCTGAATAATCTCAAGTCCTTTACTTCCGAAGCCGTAGGCAAGCAAACGATACAAATAATGGAACGGTCGGAATAAAATCTACCCACCATCAAGAAAAAAAGCTTTGCGGTCCATGATGTTCAGCGTGGCTCTACAGCCGGGTGACAGAAGGCACAGTGACTTGTGTGTGAGTTAGTTCGTGGTACCAGTGGACCTACATATCCATCTGGGCGCTGCATCAAGACATAGTAGAGAAAGCAGGATGGGGTATGGGATAGGCGGATGACACGGCCGAACTCGCACTAAGGGGTTCCGTCACACCCCCTATAGTCCACAACAAACATTCGATCAGAATTTTAACCGACAGCAGCATAAGCGCCTGGTGGTGCGGCCGCAGCTGCCTCTAGGCGTGCCACCAAACCCGTTTCGATTTCCAATGACAGCCAATGCCATAAAACCCACATTAAGAAGGAGACACTGTTGACTGACTCTACTACTCTAAATTAAGTAGGTGGCATTGTTGATTGACCCTCAGACCACCAGCACGGCAACCCACACAAAAACTCAATGATCTGACTGTGCGATCCATGTCATTCCGCCACTGACAATCCTTCATACCACGACCCTTAGCATATCAGAATATTGTCAAGCGCATCGGTCTGTTTAAATTGAAAAAAAATTGCTCTTAGTCGTCGACGTTACTCTCAGTTTTCATTTCAAGACGCAAAGTCACTTTCCGAGAGGGTCAGTGGTCTGATGAGGGAAATGTGCATAGTAACTGAGTGAGATCCACCGCTCGTCTATACACGCCACATGCTCGGCGAAGTCTGCTTAAACGCGCGCCCCAGGATTTTACGCATAAGCAGATGTCACTTGCAGCAGCGGCGTGATGCAGAGAAGGAGATCAAAAAGCACATTTCCAACATGGGGGATAGGTGGGGTGAAGTAGAAATTTTAGAGATGCCTGCGCGGTGCATGTGTTTATGGGGGGGGGGCGGGCGATTAGGTCATGTCGTCAATGCCTGCCTGGTTTCTGACAATTGTGTTCATGCATACGCATGTGGTCGAAGAGTCCCATGCGGTGGCGGATTCCGCGGAGCCAATGCGAGTGAGTCTTGTGCACTGTAAATATGCCATCTCATCGGGCGTTAAGTAAAGCTATTAACTGTAGTTTACATTCAAAAAATCGCTTAAATTAGCTTTAAGAAATAGAGGATATTCTTCGAGCGGCACAGTTATTAAGCAGTGGCCCAGACACGCGGCTTTCACCGCTGTGCGGCAGGGACGCAAGAGTTTCACTTATTCAGTTAGCTTTTATGGAGTACCTGTGCTGCTTGAATGATATCATGTAACCCTGAACTATACTACTAGCTGCCTGTCGACAGTTAATTTATATTGAACGGTCGCCTTGCAGTGTTCGATGGACCTCGGCCCGAACGTAAGATTTCGATCTGCGCATATAGATCTTAGAATATTCTGATCTACTTCGCGTTCTCAGTACATTTCTGAGAAAATTGAAATGCAAGAAATTAACTTAAGTTGTCATATTTTTTACCATGTCAAACAATGCAAATAATTTCCTCTCCCGAACAAACACATTACAACCACTTACATAAAATGAAATCCAAGTCCTGCACTAAATTATTTCTGAAACTATTCACTTGATTATTCTCTGGAGTTCATATTCCAGAAACCGCTAGAGAACGCTGGGGGTCCCACTGAAGAGCCGAACCCCTCGCAGCTGTGTCACGCAGCGGCAGAATATCAGCGAAACACGTGTCTGGGCTTTAAGCAAGCATCTATGTCGGTAGTACGGTATAATACCTTTACCATAAAATGAACTTTAATTCTCCTTTATAAGCACAATTTTTTCAAATTGAATTCATTGCCCTTTTGAATACATTCGACTTTTACGGAAAATATGCAGACAAATATATTCATCCTTTATTTATATGGCGAAAAATTACTGTTTTCCCAACTTTTTTACTCTAGAAAAAAATCTGTCCACATTTGAAAAAAGTATCTAAATTTGCTGTTGATTTTGATGCAGCGTGTTAGTGCGTTACCTAAATCGGCGGATTTTTCCGCGGCTTTTATCTGGATGACCTTTATATGGATGCATTAATTTGGCGCAGCCAAATGCTGAATTTTTCGGCACCACTATGCAGCAAAACAACCCGGCATCAGTGCAGAGCAGATTGCGCATGTGCCGGCTGTTGAGAACATATCCGTCCCTCTTGTCGGCGATACTGATCTCGGGGGGAGGGGGTCATCACTGTAGGCGTCAATAAGCATAATAGAACACGGGAGAGTGATGTGGGTGGAGGTTAATACGCATCAGTATGAACCCGCAAGTCAGTTCAAACGGTCGCAGTTATTCCCTTGAATTAGGCACACATACGCGAGCCTGAAGCGCACCCGATCTCCCTACGTGGTCAGATTCTACCGAATGCCAATTTTGTTTTCTGAAGTTTGTTTTTACGCGATCATTGGTTTACGCCGAGTATATAAGGCATACACCAGGGCTACTCACCCGTACGTTCGTCTGGAGATGCTTCGTCTGTTCCTCTGTCTGACGCTGGCATGTGGCACTTTGGGACAAGATAACCCTACTTTCCAACTTAGGCTTCATCAACCTGAACTGTGTCTTCCCTTTCAACACTTCACAATGAATTACGTTAAGCACTGTGTTTTTTATAACAGGTACTCAAACCGAATATGCAGTTAAACCGAACAGTGATTACGTCTACGCTGAACTGTTGGATTGCAACCTCCTGGTACTCGCAGCTAAATGAGAATTGTGACATTTTCAGTTGCAAGTGAAATAACGCAGATTTTGCCTTTCAGAGCATGACCGTGGATGGTGTTCAAATTTCGGGTCCGGCAGACGGTTCACACTGCGTCCCGCCAAATGACTGCTGGGAAATTGTTGAATGTAAGTTGCAGCCGCCTGCGATTTCTTGTCGCCTAACTTAGACTTGCGTCATGCTGCCCACATACCCAAATTGTTAGACGTGTTGGGGGGGGGACTGATTCATGCATTCACCAGTTATCTATGACCTATGTCAATCGAAATGTACGCATACAAATAATTCATTTGAACAACTTTGCAAATTAAAAGCATTCGCAAATTATTAAAATATTATGTAGTCATCTGCATATGTACATTGGAAACAACATTTCTTTTTATAAGCCGACAAAGTGTTGGTCGCTGAGGGCCGCATGAGTGCATGGTATGCAGCCTTTACAGTACAACCACTGGATTCCTACAGGTCAAGTCCAATTATATTCCAGTACACGGCTTTTGGGACGTCGGAATGTAAGTTGCATAGATGTCTACTTTATAACCTACATTAGCAAAATGGTATTTTGATAAATATACGGTTTGCGGGCTTACTCCAGCTGTTGGACAAATCAGTTTATTGACTTAGGATGACAATAAGTTTGAACAACAGTTAAAGTGTGAGTTGCCCAAATAGATCTTCAATGGGTTATTTCCGCCCCTTAGTTGGAATCAACAGACGCTTATTTTTAAATGACATTATAAATACAACTTGCGTTTTGTGATTAGGTTAACATTGTAACCTCTATCCCAAATGAGCTGCATGTTATGCCATTTCCTATAGATCCACAGGTGGACGCCGAAACAATGCCTGTAATTGCAAAGGAACTCTACATGAATGAAACTCTGTTTCATGTTGTACACTTTAATACGGATATCAAGGTAGTGGCATATCACCGTCTAACTTTACATTATAGCTACATATTCCCACAAGTTATCACGCACTTTCTTATTAATAAGGGCAGTATGCATACAAATTATAATACATATTATAGATGACACATAATCAGACGCACTAGCATGACCGATGAACGTCAGAGATGGCGTTAAATATGCGTAATGCAAAAAAGCTTGAATTTTTGTATCATCAGCATACAGTTCAGAACATGTCATGTGAATTCAGACATGAAAATCAGCTGGTGCTTTCTACACATTTAATATTGCGATGTCAATACGATGGTCAGAACAGTGTATCGTCCGCGACTGGCCGACGCACTCCGTTCAAAATTGGACTAATGTGCTAAAATTAGTGTCATAACTGGTGACAGTTTACCCTTCCACCATTGCAGAGTGTAACCGCTGTCGGAGAGTTTACTAGAGGTGACTTGTTTGTACACAAGCTCTCTACGACACTGAAGAGAGGTACGCGAAATACTACTGATTATATGCAAATTTATGAATATCAAAGCATTAAATCCGATTGGTTTTAAGCACCAGTTTCGCATTACCGACTCCATTAACACCTGTGTTTTTGGATTTATAGGAATGTTGAGCAAAAAGGTTTTGATTTTCACGGGGCATTCGGAAACTCGAGTGCGAGCAGTGGAGTTAAAGTGTGAGGAAATGCCAATTTCCCGAATTTTGATCAATCCGTCCGATGAGACCGAGGTGGCAGTGACCATGCTAACGTTCATCGACTACGTGAACGCCTTCAAGTTGTAGTAAAACTATCTTCAGTCGGTGTACTTTATATTTATTTTGATTTCCTGTTCAGTAACTAGACTTTAGTATGTGGTTGTGGGTATTTTCTACTTCATTATATCTCAATAAACTGCGTGTACCTTTAACTATCTTTTTTGATCTATATCCAAGCTGCTGGCAATAAACAGAAACGCAGTGCACGCTATTCAAGGTTTGTGCGTTCGCGAAACAATGAACACCCAAAAAATCCAACAGTAAGATTACTAGATGGTGTTCGGCAAACCTTGAGGCTCAGTTCCGCAGCCGAGTGTGCTACGTGCAGCGTTTAATGCATGCGTCACGTAGTTAAAAACTACATTGTGCATGCATTAGTGTTTGACGTTTTGTGGTTGATCGCCTCCATGCTGTAACGTGAACACAAGCTTATCTTCCAGCTCGCATTTAATTAGTGTCCACAAGTCAAACTGGCCATCATGAGCAGAGCGCCACTACTGCAAAAGCCTACATTAGTGTCTTACTGTAATGCGTATAGCGCTTTGCTGCTCTTTTAAGGCCGGCCGTTTGCACCATCGGCAGTCATATCCATCTCCATAGAGTTCATATGAGCTCACCGGACAGTTTTTACACAAGGTGTTAAAAATAACTGCCGGTACATGACCAAAACTGCAGCTACCGCTGATATTACAACAAAGAGTTCTTATTACTTATCCCATGCTGTCAGCCACCAGAGACATTTCGACGGACGACGAAGCCCAGGATAAGGCATTTATGTTAGAAGGATAATGCAAGAAATGTATAATCTGCCATATGGCGACATCGTCGTTGAATGCCATATCTAACGGGCTCAAAAGTGAGATGTAAAGGCGGACACTGAAACTGACCGGTTAATCATGTCAATTCCTGTTTTTAGGTCAATCTGCAAAGGCAATTTTGAAGTAAACACACCAATTGGGCATTTTGGGCCGACAGGGTGATGTGCCTCAATTCGAAGCCTCAACTTACCCATCCGCCCAGGCATCACATTCTGAGGGGAGATTAGGTGTTTTTGCCGAAGGTGAGAAACGCGAAAACATTTGCATACACATGGTTTTATCAGAAATTCCACAGATCTGTGACATCAGGGGAAAACGCAAAGCTGGGAAATTGAAAAGGCATGCGAACCGGTTTGGGCAGAGGCTCATTATAGACAGCGAAATAACACTTAACCTGCAAAATAATATCTTTGAGGTCCTAATTTCCAAGGTTGTCAGCTGTCCGCAGGCGTGACAAACAAACACAAGCTCTTGAGAAACACATCGTACACCCGAAGAGGAAGAAGCGCAAGGGATTCGTAAGCACACATGACTCAATAGCCTAAATCGGTCTTAAAAAGCACGGATAGAATCAGGCAGCCAATCAACGAATGGAGCCTCCTCGAGCATGTCTCAAGTCTTTGATCACGCACGGGCGCCAATCAACAGTCCTTGTGCATTCACGATTGTTCCCGAGTTCATTCATTGGTAGCAAACGCCATATCTATGACCAAAATGCAAACGGGTCAAATAATCTAGACTGCTGAGTACTCTAAACATATGCGGTGGGTTGACAGGTGTTTAAATAGCGTGTTTCACACAGTAAGAGAATATGATTTTAGTTCTAGGGGGCGCTTCATCTTCGATTTCACAAAACATTTCAGCAAGCGCATCGAACGAATAGAAAAGAGATGGCTGGATAAAAAGTGAATCGCGGAAGTTTGGGAAGGACGTTCATAGTTGCTGCACTGAAAATTGGGCACATTTGGGCATTATGTGCGATCGAGTCCTACTGATTTACTATTGAGCAAATAGTCGGCAGCAGTTAGGACAGCCCACTGACAATTATCATCCGGCGGGTTGATTAATTCATTAACACTGTTAGAAGACGCTTTGTTTAATTGCATAACGCAGAGTGCTGAATTATGCTCTAACAATCTTACGATATTTTTGAATCACATTTTTGATATTTGTTGTCCCCGTGAAACCGTTATGGTCAGGCCTGACAGAATCTCCTTACCATACCCCAAACACTTGAGACGTCGCAAAGAAGCCTTCTACAAACTAGGTCAGCGTGTCAAGGTGAAGGATATCAATGTTTTAATAAAGAACGAAATCGCCAGATTTAACGGTTTATTCGTCAGTCGACTTTTTTCTACTTTATCCACCCCCACCTCTCCTTTTTCTTCTGCTGAACTGTGGAGGAATCTCAAGCGTCTCACTGGTCAACGTAATATACTTGAATCCATTGATGTAGATTTAAACTCTTTAAATCGAAATTTTATCTGTACTACCGACGACTCCCATTCTCGCCCAAACGAAATTTACCTACCACCATGCGACTTTACTCCTGTGACTGTGACAACAGTGGAACGACATCTCAAAAAGGTTCGCGGGCCGGACGGTGTCTCCGTTTTCTCCTTAAGTCTTGCTGTTCGCAGATAGCTCCCGTCTTGACCCACCTTATTAATCTATCCTTCATAGAGTCCAAGATTCCTGACGCCTGGCGTACAGTAAGAATTACTCCAATCCCTAAAAAATCTTTAACTTTTGCTCCTAAATCTTTCCGTCCTATTGCCTGCTCTTCTGTAATCCTGAAACTTACTGAACGAGTTGCATTAGATTCCCTTAAGTACTCCTCCGTCAATTTTTCTGATCCTCTACAATTTGCATACAAGGCAAAGCGTAGCACCTTGGATGCTGTTGCTTTAGTTGTCCATTCAGCTTTGAGAGACTTAGACAAGGGATGCCGTGCATATGCATGTGCTTTTCTCGACTATTCATCCGCCTTCAACACTATTCCGCGCCAACTCCTACTGACCAAAGCAGCTGCGTGCGACACTCCGAGCTGGGTTGTCTCTTGGCTTAGAGATTATGTTTCCTTCCGCACACAGTTTGTCCAGTCGGGAAAGAGAAAATCCTCTATTCTTCCAAATTATTGTGGAGTTCTACAAGGTTCCATCTTATCCCCTCATCTTTTCTCTCTTCATACTGATGATTTGAGATCGCCAAACGACTGCCTGTATGTTAAGTATGCCGATGACATGGTCGTAGGCCACCTACACAAAAACCTGACTCATCGACAGTCTTTAAAGGATGGCTTAGATAACTTCTCCGCATGGTCGTCGAATAATGGACTCCTACTCAACTATCAGAAATCAGTACAGTGTGTGTTTCGATTGCGACCCTCTCCCATTCCTGAACCTTTAGATATTCTTCCCAATGAGGTACCCTCTTTCCGATACGTAGGTGTTACTTTGTCCTCACATCTATCTTTCTCTCTTCATATGGAAACCCTTTTAACAAAAATTAAAAAACTTGTTTATTACATTCGTCGTCTACGTTCATA
>CACRXP010000400.1:282923-296812 GCA_902702965.1 Spirometra erinaceieuropaei | reverse complement strand
ACTCACCAATTAGGCATTTTGGGCCGACAGGGTGATGTGCCTCAAATGGAAAGCTCAACTTACCCATCCGCCCAGGCATCACATTCCTAGGGGAGATTAGGTGTTTTTGCCGAAGGTGAGAAACGCGAAAACATTTGCATACACATGGTTTTATCAGAAATTCCACAGATCTGTGACATCAGGGGAAAACGCAAAGCTGGGAAATTGAAAAGGCATGCGAACCGGTTTGGGCAGAGGCTCATTACAGACAGCGAAATAACACTTAACCTGCGAAATTATATCTTTGAGGTCCTAATTTCCAAGGTTGTCAGCTGTCCGCCGGCGTGACAAACAAACACAAGCTCTTGAGAAACACATTGTACACCCGAAGAGGAAGAAGCGCAGGGGATTCGTAATCAAACAGGACTCAATAGCCTAAATCGGTCTTAAAAAGCACGGATAGAATCAGGCAGCCAATCAACGAATGGAGCCTCCTCGAGTATGTCTCAAGTCTTTGATCACGCACGGGCGCCAATCAATAGTCCTTGTGCACTCACGATTGTTCCCGAGTTCATTCTTTGGTAGGAAACGCCATATCTATGACCTTAATGCAAACGGGTCAAATAATCTAGACTGCTGAGTACTCTAAACATATGCGGTGGGTTGACAGGTGTTTAAATAGCGTGCTTCACACAGGAAGAGAATATGATTTTAGTTCTAGGAGGCGCTTCATCTTCGCTTTCACAAAACATTTCAGCAAGCGCATCGAACGAATAGAAAAGAGACAGCTGGATAAAAAGTGAATCGGGGGAGTTTGGGAAGGACGTTCATAGCTGCTGCACTGAAAATTGGGCACATTTGGGCATTATGTGCGATCGAGTCCCACTGATTTACTATTGAACAAATAGTCGGCAGCAGTTAGGACAGCCCACTGACAATTATCATCCGGCGGGTTGATTAATTCATTAACACTGTTAGAAGACGTTTTGTTTTAGTGCATAACGCAGAGTGCTGAATTATGCTCTAACAATCTTACGATATTTTTAAATCAGATTTTTGATATTTGTTGTCCCCGTGAAACCGTTATGGTCAGGCCTGACAGAATCTCCTCACCATACCTCAAACAGTTGAGACGTCGCAAAGAAGCCTTCTACAAACTAGGTCAGCGTGACAAGGTGAAGGATATCAATGTTTTAATAAAGAACGAAATTGCCAGACTTAACGGTTTATTTCTTTAGTCAACTTTTTTCTACTTCATCCACCCCCACCTCTCCTTTTTCTTCTGCTGAACTGTGGAGGAATCTCAAGCGTCTCACTGGTCAACGTAATATACTTGAACCCATTGATGTAGATTTAAACACTTTAAATCGAAATTTTATCTGTACTTCCAACGACTGCTATTCTCGCCCAAACGAATTTTACCTACCACCATGCGACTTTACTCCTGTGACTGTGACAACAGTGGAACAACATCTCAAAAAGGTTCGCGGGTCAACGGCGGCTGGGCCGGACGGTGTCTCTCCTTTTCTCCTTAAGTCTTGCTGTTCGCAGATAGCTCCCGTCTTGACCCACCTTATTAATCTATCCTTCATAGAGTCCAAGATTCCTGACGCCTGGCGTACAGTAAGAATTACTCCAATCCCTAAAAATCTTTAACTTTTGCTCCTAAATCTTTCCGTCCTATTGCCTGCTCTTCTGTACTCCTGAAACTTACTGAACAAGTTGCATTAGATTCCCTTAAGTACTCCTCCGTCAATTTTTCTGATCCTCTACAATTTGCATACAAGGCAAAGCGTAGCACCTTGGATGATGTTGCTTTAGTTGTCCATTCAGCTTTGGGAGACTTAGACAAGGGATGCCGTGCATATGCATGTGCTTTTCTCGACTATTCATCCGCCTTCAATACTATTCCGCGCCAACTAATACTGACCAAAGCAGCTGTGCGTGACGCTCCGACCTGGGTTGTTTCTTGGCTTAGAAATTATTTTTTCCTTCCGCACACAGTTTGTCCAGACGGGAAAGAGAAAATCTTCTATTCTTCCAAATAATTGTGGAGTTCTACAAGGTTCCATCTTATCCCTTCATCTTTTCTCTCTTCATACTGATGATTTGAGATCGCCAAACGACTGCCTGTATGTTAAGTATGCCGATGACATGGTCGTAGGCCACCTACACAAAAACCTGACTCATCGACAGTCTTTAAAGATGGCTTAGATAACGTCTCCGCATGGTCGTCAAATAATGGACTCCTACTCAACTATCAGAAATCAGTACACTGTGTGTTTCGATTGCGACCCTCTCCCATTCCTGAACCTTTAGATATTCTTCCCAATGAGGTATCCTCTTTCCGGTACGTAGGTGTTACTTTGTCCTCAAATCTATCTTTCTCTCTTCATATGGAAACCCTTTTAACAAAAATTAAAAAACTTGTTTATTACATTCGTCGTCTACGTTCATATCATACACCCCAGTCCTTAATCCGGCGATTCATAGACGGCTGTATTCTTCCACGCATTCTTTATTGTTCTCCAGTTATTTTTCCAGCTTTACTTAAAAAAGATCTAATTATTTTTAAACGTGTCATTCGAATGCTCGCCTCTGCTGCTGGTGTTTCCTATCATATTTTAGTTGATATCATCGTGCAGCGACACTTCAATACGGTGGAGCAATTTGCTGACCGAATTTTGAATGACAGCCTCCATCCCCTTCATAATGAGTTAATGGCTGCGAAATCCTTACGCCCCATGCGTCGATGCTTCCGCCACATCCCTTACCGCACTTCGGCCTATCGGAATTCCATACTGCCATTTCTAGCCCGGTATCTCACCTGCAAAGATGTTGAAAAACAAAAACTAAAACTCGGTCTTGCACCTTAAAGTCCTTTTTTCTCCGTATATAATCATGTCCTCCTGTCCAAAACCTGTCAATCTCTATGGTAATCACTGTGTACTGGAGAACCGTTTTTGCTGAAAGTTTTGAAAGTTATTTTCAAAATAAAGCAGTCCTCTCTCTCTCTGGTGGGAAAGCGGTGAAGAACACTATTCGCCCCTATTCGTTCAAAAGTTGTTGACTTCGGACATCATGCATACCCCACCGAAGGTTAGCGAGTGATTAAAAAGGTCCCATATGGCTGCCCCAAGCTATTGGGTAAGTGTGTGTTAGCAACAACAGAACTGACCGTCATCAGGTTGCGAAAACTGATATTGTGCGCGCAGATGAACCACTCTCAAGCTTTTTACCTACCATGGTCAAAAGACGACTAAATATACAACTCCCTGTACCCTTACATACCCACTTCTCAGTGGTATTCACTATTTTATCTCATCTCAAACCCCTGTTTTCACAACCCGCCTGCGTTTAAAGACGAACTTCATTCAAATTTTAATATTAACTTACATAGCTTTACATCTACGCCGTTCATATTTACATCTGTTGGCCATGATCATGATTTTCCGAAATCAAATGCATGCTCGTCAACTGAGAAATGTCGCTGCTCAGAAAGCATAATTCCAAAATACTCTCTGCTTTGCACTATGTCTTCGAAATCATAGAGCGCATGCTAAGAGCACTAAATGTCTGGTGGGAAAGTGGTAGAAGAACACTATTCGCCGCTTGCACATGACACCATAGGTTTAGCTGCTTCCTGAGTACAGATCTATTGCTCGTTACGTCACATGTCTGCACTGACTGGAAAAATATTTCGGCATCGCCGAAAGTCGGCTATGAACGTAAACGCCCCCGCATATATCGAGGTGATACAAAAATATGCAGGACCTCGGGTCGCTATGTGCAGAATGGGAAAAAATAATCACCGAATCGCATTTGATGGTGCCAGAGTTGGTAACGAACCAACAATAAAAATAATCGATGTCTGACAACGGGGTGCCAAGCCGGTCGTACGACGTCCTTAGGCATCGCTTGAACATGTGGGAAGGAGTAATAAGAAGAAAGCTTAGTGAGTGTTTCAGAAGTAAGCAACTACAACTGCCTCTAGTGATGTGTTCGATTAAAGATCGGAAAAGTCAATCCACTAAATTTCTTGTTCTAGCGATCATATGCTGTTCGTCTGGAATGCAAGACATTTGACCATGCATTTTTATTGAAAGACCGGTATCCAATACGTTCTGATTCATCTCTCGTTACATTTATGCATTAACATATCCTCAATGTAGACATCTTATTGCACTTTCCTATATCACATATAACGCACCCACACATAACCCACATTTTCCTGAGGTATTGTACAACAGTTTCAAATCGAATTTGTGCCTTCTTCAGCAGATAAGCACATTGGGTTGATTTCTTTAACTTGTAAAGCCTATGTCAGCCGCTGGTGTCTGTTTGTCAACTTGCATCGTGAAAGCGGGTAGAGGTTTGTGATGAGCTCGTACAAATCTTTCCGAACGACTCCAATGTCTGAAAGTTTGGCTACTCACACAATAGGACGGCATAAACGACTTTACCTTGGGGGGTAGGCGTGAGACTTTGTCAATGTTGTCGTGCGATTTTGTGAGGAAATAGTCCGGGTAAATGGCCTTCGCGGAGGCTTGTTGGAACGTGACTTCCCGAGGACGAAATAGCCGGGGCGTCATGTTCGCTCCAAACATAGCACTCGAAGATTAGGCTAGCTATGCGCATATGTCGTGCTGCAGTCAATGGCAGATACGTAGAATTCATCTGTGGTCGAGGTAACTGGCTGTACAACAAACCTTTCTACTTCACGTAACAGATGAAAATCGGCCGTCTAATCCATTTCGGCCGGTCGGTAGTCTGTCAGGACAATGAGGCTCGGTGAACTTAACCCTTTAATAGTCAGGCGGACTACTTTGTAAGCACATGCAAATTTATTTGTTTGTCCAGTACTATCAGGCAATGATTTAAGCGCACTATGTGACCTGATGGGAATTGATTTGATATTAAGGCATCAAAATGTTTCGCATGTCGCTCGTACGATCAGCCTTTTCTGGAAACCGTCCTTTTGTACTGTGAAATCTGTCCCATTAATTTAATCGGGAAAAACGTTTATGCTCTTCCGCGGAAATCTATGTTACCTGACGGTTGCTCAACTTTTTGAGCTAGTAAATTTCCTATTCCTAGTTTACGCATGGAAGCCCTTTTTCTTTGCATGTGAAGTAACTTCGTCTCGAAAATGATGCGAGAACAAATTGTTGTCCCTGAAAATCGATTTAGGTGATACCTTCACTGTTGAAGAAAGTTGGGAACAAGGAAAGAACATTCTTGCAAACCAGAAATTTAGAGATTTTTAAAATTGCGATTTGCAGTTCTGTGCGAATTCTTGTTTAAATTTTCAATAATGACACCTGCAGGCGGTCCTTTATTTGGACGGACTGAATTGACCTAGCCATTTCTTATCTCGTCCTGATTGGCTGTTAAATTGGCCATCATCGAATGAGTCTTTTTAATTTTCCGCAGATGGAAAGGTATATTGTTTGCGTCTGCTTTCTGCTTTTATGTAATTTTTCAACACAACAGGCAAATTACAGACATTTTCTGCAATATATCATCACCAATATGACTGCTACTCTCGCGTTCATAGCCATAAATAAGGATACATAGAAATAGACAAAGATACTCGAATGGGTCGCAATAAATTGAGAAAAGCAATTTATTCTTTTGAGGCAAATATAGTATTTGTAGTTTTTCACAAAATTACAGAAATTCAAGACACATTTAACTTGTTCCTTGTATTGCCATATTAAAGTGTAACTTACATTAAAAGCAGTTTAGCAAGGCATCATTTTAAAGTTGAAATCATATTCATTGCTGGCTTTTGTTATTAATGTTTATTCATTTAAACAAAGTGGTGTTGAGTTTGGGTAAGTTTTGATATGCGAGGCCTATTAAAAGCTAAGTGTAAATGGTCGCCCAAGCAATCGCTACTTCTGAAAATGCTTTAAGACTTTTGATAAATACGTGGCACAAAAACCTATTTTGACGGGCACTCGATGGAAAACGCCAAAAATCATTAAGCATTCCCTGATTTTTCCCGACCGATCTAAATGTCAAAGAACTTCGGTTCGATGAAGTGCCTATGACCCATTTGGTAGACTCCAGTGGTGGACCGACTTTACCAGGTGCGTCTGTGCGCATGTTTGTGTTTCTGGCGGTCGCTGCTGGTTAGGGTTGTGATTGGCTGAATGAAGGTAAAATAAGCCCGAAACAGTAACCGCATACTCTAACGTCCCTCCTCGCTGGTATTGGTCAATGCCCCTGACGACCCAATCAAAAACGCTCCGTTGGCGTTAAATTGGGGTTAAATAAAAATAAAATAAATAAGCCCGTAACAGTACTGTATCGATCTACCCGCAATTTTGGTCGTTCCTCACCGATGCTATATTCGTGACGTTTCGGAAGCAAACAAGCAAAGTCGTTGGTGGTAATTTACATGCAGCACTCCACATTATGTACTACTATTACTAATGCTGGCAGGCAAATGAATTGCAAGCCATCTCTGCGATCTGCATCACGGAGTATGCTGATTGTTGTCATACTCTCGTAGGTACTTTGTCATCGATTCTCGGGGGCGCGGTTTTGGGGTGACGACGCTTATTGCTCAGTTTGCATTGTCCGGGTTTGCTGCCTGTCCTCCGCTTATCTCGTCCTCCTGCCAAGTTCAGTGTTGTCAGCGTGAGTGTGAGCGTGATTTCGCATGAGTGCTGACGTCAGACTGGTGGACATTTTCAATGTCGTTTTCTCCAGCCGCGTGATCACGTCCATCAGCGTTCTGACTCACCATGTGGTCTCATAAGTGTGCATTCCCCACCGGTTGCTTCGCGTTTTCTCTTGTTTCCAATTCCAATAACGCTTTTCAGGTATAGTCTAATATGTCTAGGGCATTGGTCAATGCCTTTGTTGACTTAATTATAACGGTACGTTAGAGTTAAATCGGCGTTAAATACAAATGTTACTTACATGTTGCCAGTAACACATCCGTGCAGAGAAACGCGCTTTTCCCAGGAGTTACAGGCCGAGCGGCAAATGGTACTTCTCATGTGCAATCGAGATTATAAGTGCAATTATATGCAGTCTGGCATAAATATGGTCGTATGTGCAGTTTATGAGAGAAAATCGCATCAAACATGCAGGGATTATTTGCATGGAACGTTAAATCACTAAATAATGTTTATGGCTGGTCGTAGTTATTCCCGCAGTGTGAGTTGTCGGTTACCAAAACTCAAAAGACCAAACTTCGAGTTAAATGCAAATAGTGTGTCAGATGTAGCTATTTTACTTGCGAATGAGTTCCACAGTCGAACACACGCTGACGGGGTTAAAATTTCCGATAGTCTAGGCATGTACGCTCCCGATTGACCTTTCACGGATGACAGCGTGGGTGACTGATGTTCGAGAACACGAAGAAATTTTCTGATTTGGGCAGACGGTCGTGCCCACGGAGAATTTACCATATCTATAACAAGTCACACCTCATTTTTCTATAGAGTGGGGGCACTAATTACCTGGATCAATCATTCTGGATATGACTGGCTCCTAAGACCGTCCAGCAGTTTGGTCACCCGGCGTTGAACCACACTGGAGATCTTGAAGACGTCTCTGTACGCTCTAGTTCATAATGTAGCAGTCACCAGAATATCGTAAATATCAGAACGCCACTAGATTCAGGGGTAGCGAGATTAACCATCAACGCGGGGACAAAGTTACCCGACAGGATGAGAATATCTCTGAAGAAGGTTACAATCTGCCGGTTTCCAAACAGTTAATAATCAAGGAAATTCTTTCCTATTTTGATAATGACATTTAAAAATGCGTGGTTTGTGATTTGCAATTTTTGGTTCTGCAAACATTTCCGCGTAGTAGTGCTCTCGACGAGGTCTAGTGGGCTCAGTGCATATACAAGGCATATGGCGAAACGTGTCAACGATAAGAGTAGTCGATTACAGTCGTTTTTTTTTCGTTAAAGCACGGTGTGTGACAAAGTGGGGGGAGGAGGCAGTAAGTCACACTAAGGGTAACAGCAGGTAATCGAAATAATAATATGAATAGCAATAATAATTTTTATTAAAGACCCGTCGGGGTCCCATCAAAGCTAGTAAAAAAAACTTGCGTGCAAATTTTAGACTAGGTAGGCAGAATCTCTACAAAATGCAATTCATAGTTTCTGAGTCAGTAGTCCGTTGAGAAAAATGACTAGCGAGATTTGAAAAGAACTCCACACAAAAATTCAAAAACGCTCGGATTAATTTTACAAATCATGAGGTGTTCTGATCAGAATTTGAGCGATAACTACGTCATGCATTTGATGTTTTTGTTTAGATTTATTGCAATGATTTAAGACGCAGAAGGCATTCACTGAAGGGAAATTCATTTCACGTCCCTTTTATTTAAGGAAAACAGGCCAGATTTGGGCGAAATCTGACCTTCATTGATATCCAGATAATTTTTTTGCTAATGGGATTTGCAACTACAAGCTTCACATTTATTTGCACTGCGCTGTAAAAGGCGATTAATTTAAATGGGGCAAATTTACAAAAAAATCATTGGAAACGATAAATTTGATTTCGCTTCCATCAAAATCAAGTGAATGTGGGTTAAAAAACTCCACTGTCTCCAATAAAAATGACCAAATTCAGCTTATAAAAGTATTTTTTGTAAATATCTGGCGTTTCGTTTAATAAACGTCGGTAATAAATTGTTTGACAATAGTTCTTTTTACAACACCGGGACTAATATTCATAATTAGATATGCGCCAAGTTTCCGTTTCATGTAGTGCGATAAGATGTCGGGACCATGTTCTTCATCAGTCGACAAAAAGGGATACGAAAATTAGTAGCGGAATGACTGTCTCATGCGTTGTTAGCAAGTATTTGTAATATCAGTAATGTCACTCTGTGACGAATACTTAGTGATACACAGAGCAGGCGCCCAGCCATTCCTAGACGTCCATCTATCCAGAAGCGCTGACGGCAGCACTCAAAGAACCGTCTATCGAAAGGACACCTGGTCTGCTCAATATACGAACTGCTACAGTTTCGTAGTCCTTCAACAGAAACATAATCTGGCCCGCTGTTTGACGCAAAGGACTAGAAGAATCTGCTCGGCAGCTAGTGTTGATGAGGAACGTAAACAGGTTCAGGACCTACTTCTCGGGAAGGGGTATCCTGACAGATTTTTTTAAGGAACCTTTCTGAACGGCCGACAAAACTCATCATACCGACCACAGAAAAGAAGACTATGTTCGTTAAAGCCCCTTTTCAAGGGGGGCGAGCGAGTCAGCACCTTGACCAAGTCGTATAACGGACCATTCTGGCAGCAAGAGTTCACGTATTGTTTTCGACTAACCATGTTTTACACGGAAAATCTGCTTGATTTGCAACATCCAAGAGGATGGCTATGTCGGTGTCTCCAATGGCAATGACGAAGATGTCGCCGTTGTAGCGACCGTAGTGCCTCAGTTTATTGATGGTCGTTTAACTAGGACTTCTCCAGCTCGCCTATGAATGCATTGTCTGTGCGACGACCAATAGGCCGTCCCGTAACAACTCCGCCTATTTGTCGACATGTGTTGTTGTCAAATGTTTATTGTTATATCCCCCCAGTAATATGAGGCTAGTTTCATTGTTGATAGCAGAGAACACCTTTACTGCGGCAGTGTATGTACACCCAATCTTAATCATTCCCTGTCTACTAGGCGACATAATTAGGCGTGGTGTCCTTCTCTGGTTACTCTTTTCCTACCTGTCCATATATAAAAACTCGCAGGGACCCTCTGAAGGTCGGGCGCAACTAGACTGCACGCTAATTGCTGACTTACGCGCGGGCCAGGTAGTCTAGACTGATGTGCGTGTCTGCGGCCTCGGGGTTCTCTGTCAGACGTAGGAGCCGCACGACAACAATATTGCGTTGTGTTCTGGACCGCCAAAGCATTTATACTTTGATGTACAGTAATGAACGTCGACGAGAATACGACACGAAAATGTCCTGTAGCCTGGACGCTACTGCGCACGTATCCTCGGAGGATACAGATACATTATATTTGTTTACAAGCTACCTGGCGGACAACGTTGCACGACATCCGTGGTCATGAATGCTCCTCTCTCTATCGATTTAACTTTTAATTTCACACGTTACCTGGCATACACTACTGACAGTACAGGTTCTACCTAAAGGCACATGCATGTCTTTAGCGGGTATTTGGTCTTCTGATAAATCGTCCTTGACTCATCATTCACCTTCAGAGCTTGTTGTGGCGTTATGGAGGCTATGTAGACTTGTGCAAGGTCTCAGTCACTTTTTCAAACTCAGGATGAAAACAAAGTTTGTTTTCCCCGATTTGCGTGTGACACTAAAGATAGGCCAAGTTTCGGCATTTTCCGTACCCACAGTGAATTTCTGTAAAAACCGTCTGTACTTGACAGGCATCTGTGATAGTTCGCCAACAACAGCCAAACTAAGGAACTACGTAAAGCTGATCTTATTCGTCAGCGACGATTCTTACAGCAACATGATTTTACTTATTCACTTTTCTCAAACCAAATGCATGTTCTGGATAAAAAAAATTGCGAATGCATCGGTGGTTTAATTGTTGGCAATTATATGTGGTCGCATTTCAATCACCTTCTTTTAAAGTCGCCAAGAGGCTTTTCAAGGTTAGACCTTATATGCGTAGCCTCCATAACGCTAGTTTTCTGTTTTGTTCGGTCTAGATTCCCCGAGTTTTTAGCAGATGAGAACATTTTGGCGAGGTAGTGTTTAAATTGGAAATGATGATATGATATGCTAGCGCATACGGATGCAAAATGTGAAATGTCACACTCAAAGCCTTTTTGTTTGCGTCTGTCTATAACTGCCTAAACGATTGTGAGTGTTCGTTCAGTTCATTATGATACACTCAAGAGAGAACTATTACTTAAAGTTTTAAGGCGCGTAGAATATTCAGCTATAGCTGTTCCATTTATCAGTGGAAATGGAAAATAGAAAAAAATAAATGCCGTCGGATATGTTGGCTTGCAGGTTAGTTGCGCCCAAAATCGCGACGGTCTCAGACGCCATTAGGCATCATGAACTGACGTCAACTAGGGAAGAAAAATGTGTGACGCCTATAAGGGAAGGAGAAATATTCTCGCCCAGCGCATGGAGTAATAAGGGAAAAATGCGCAAATTATTACACGACAACAACTGCGGCATTGAATTATTTGCAGTTCATATACAGTCTGTTACGTCACTCAAAATGTGTCGAAATAAACGAATGATTGCCAATCACTCGCAAACCGACACCATTTCATGAGTCGGATTTCAAGGTTAATTAAGTACAATTTTAAGAGAATTAGGAACAAAAAAGAAATAGTAAAGGCAGTGTCGCGTTGTACAGAAATGCCAATTTTTTAAAACAGAGCAATATCCCGAAAACGTCAAAGATCGCTCAAATTGTGGCGGTCAAGGATGTGAGATCAACTTAAACCACGCACAATAAGTTCGTTTCGTCTACTGTCAGAAGTCAGGGAGCTGTGAGGACTAGTTTATTCTGTACACATGGCAGGTTGCCGTAAGTTGGCGGTTTGCTTGCAACAGAGATAAGCGTCCGTTCACGGAGAGCGTCAGTCGCGGTGTGTGTTGTTTACGCGGGCGTGAGTGTATAGGTCAGCAGGAGGGGGTGACTGGCTGAGTGTTGCTTGTGTGATTGGACAAATTAGGGGAGGAATGGAGGGCGCATACTCACGAGGCCTCACGGGAATCAAGCCAGAGCGATCGACGCGCGTTAGGTGATACTAGTTTGTGAGGGCAGCCGGGAGTCACTGCAGCTGGACAGGAGGGGCCCCAGTTCTAGCCGGTGTGGGTGGTCGTGTGTCAGCGGCCTGTCAGTGCTTGTCACGGCCATCGACCGACAAAACGGAGCCGGAGAAAAGGGGGGCTGGAGCGGCTGCTACAACTCCCCCCCAGACACCAAACGAAGTGAAGGCGTCGACATGCTAGCCAGCAACAAACCTGTCGGGCCAGTGGACGCGACGACCAGATCGTGTGTGGCGAACCGGAGGGGGGCTGTCGCCAGTAGGTGGAGGAGGCCGCAATGTCTGAGGCGGGGTACAGTGTTGGGGTGAGGGATGGTCACTGTCGTCGATGTAGGCCGGCTTGACGCGATCAATGCTGACTGTGTCGGTCTTGCCGTTGCGGTCGATGACAACATCTTTGTCAGATCGACGAAGGACTTTATACGGCCCGTCATAGGGTGGCTGGAGTGGTCGTCGGACAGCGTCATGCCGAACCAAGACGGAATCGCACTTATCCAGGTCGGAAGGGATGAAGGAATTGGCCGGTGACGCCCGAGGGGGCGTTGCGCGGAGTTTGCGCATGACACTACGCAGCTGCACCACATAACTGCAAAGTTCGAAAAACGTTAGCATATTTGAGGGAGACACTAACTCACCGGGCAGTCGTAGGGAGGTTCCGTACACAAGATCAGCTGCAGTGCAACCGATGTCGGCCTTGAGAGTGGAACGGAGGGACAACAGCACCAGGGGATGGTGATCAGACCATCGGGAAGGATCAGGCTGGGCCATATGGGAAGTCTTGAGCTGTCGATGGAAACGTTCGACGAGACCGTTTGCTTGAGGGTGGTACGCTGTTGTTCGGATTCGGTTGGTACGGAGAAGGGAAGAGAGTTCGCGCAACAGCGTGGACTCGAATTGGGATCCGCGGTCAGTGGTGACAGTCGCAGGAACTTCAAAATTGGACACCCAATGAGTCAAGAAAGCTTTCGCAACGGTTTCAGCACTGATGTCTGGAATGGGCGCAGCAACCGGCCAGAGAGTAAAGCGATCAATACATGTCAGCATATAGGTAGAACCGTTAGATGGTGGCAGCGGACCTACCAGGTCAATATGTACATGACTGAAGCGTGCATCAGGGGTGGCGAAAGTTCCTGGCGGAGTAAAAGTATGCCGATGCGTTTTGGCTCGTTGACATGGTAGACAGGAGCGGGTCCAACGCCGTACATCCCGGTTGATGTTGGGCCAGACGAATCGGTCAGTGATGAGTTTCACTGTCGCCCGGACTCCAGGGTGGGATAGATTGTGAAGAGCGTTGAACACTCGTCGTCGTAAAGTTGCTGGAACAAAAGGACGTTCGTGTTCGGTAGAAAAGGTCACACGTGATGGTGCCAGTGCCAGTGGGAAGGGGGACATCTTGAAGGCGTAAATAATAGTTCTCGTGGCGGTATTGGGAAAGGTCGTCATCCGATCGCTGAGTCTCAGCCATGAGTGTGAAGTCTATGGCGTCAGTTGTGATGGAAGCCATCTCGATTCTTGAAAGAGCATCAGCAACCACATTTTCCTTACCATGGACATGTTGGATGTCGCAGGAAAACTGTGAGATGAAGTCTAGATGACGAATTTCACGGGGCGAGTATCGATCGGGAGAGGCCTTCTGTGCAAAAACGAGTGGCTTGTGATCTGTTAGAACAACAAATTCACGACCCTCGAGGAAATGGCGGAAGCGCCGGATGGATAGATAGACGGCAAGGAGTTCGCGGCCGAAGACACTGTAGCGGGTCTCTGCTGGGCTGAGCTTCTTCGAGAAGAAAGCCAAAGGCTGTAGAACACCACGAACAGTTTGCTGAAGTGACGCACCAACGGCAGTGCTGGAAGCATCTGTCATGAGAGTTAGGGGGGCATATGGGCGAGGGTTAGCAAGTAGTGTTGCGTCCGCAAGTGCGGCTTTGACGTCATTGAAGGACCTGACGGCCTCCTCGGTCATCACTAGTGTCTTCTTGGTGTGGGTCAGCAAGCTGTTGAGAGGCTGCAGTATGGTGGCACCATGGGGAAGAAAACGGTGATAGTAGTTCACCATCCCCAAGAATCGGCGTAGTTGGCTGATGGTTGTCGGGACGGGGAACGTTGATATGGCCGAAACTTTTTCCGGGACGGGCTTTATCCCA
>CACRXP010000400.1:224662-279097 GCA_902702965.1 Spirometra erinaceieuropaei | reverse complement strand
TCAACTTAAACCACGCACAATAAGTTCGTTTCGTCTACTGTCAGAAGTCAGGGAGCTAGGAGGACTAGTTTATTCTGTACACAGGGCAGGTTGCCGTAAGTTGGCGGTTGGCTTGCAACAGAGAAAAGCGTCCGTTCACGGAGAGCGTCAGTCGCGGTGTGTGTTGTTTACGCGGGTGTGAGTGTCAAGGTCAGCAGGAGGGGGTGACTGGCTGAGTGTTGGTTGTGTGATTGGACAAATTAGGGGAGGAATGGAGGGCGCATACTCACGAGGCCTCACGGGAATGAAGCCAGAGCGTTCGACGCGCGTTAGGTGATACTAGTTTGTGAGGGCAGCCGGGAGTCACTGCAGCTGGACAGGAGGGGCCCCAGTTCTAGCCGGTGTGGGTGGTCGTGTGTCAGCGGCCTGTCAGTGCTTGTCACGGCCATCGACCGACAAAACGGAGCCGGAGAAAAGGGGGGCTGGAGCGGCTGCTACAACTCCCCCCCCCACACACACCAAACGATGTGAAGGCGTCGACATGCTAGCCAGCAACAAACCTGTCGGGCCAGTGGACGTGACGACCAGATCGTGTGTGGCGAACCGGAGACGGGCTGTCGCCAGTAGGTGGAGGAGGCCGCAGTGTCTGAGGCGGGGTACAGTGTTGGGGTGAGGGATGGTCAATGTCGTCGATGTAGGCCGGCTTGACGCGATCAATGCTGACTGTGTCGGTCTTGCCGTTGCGGTCGTGACAACATCTTTGTCAGATCGACGAAGGACTTTATACGGCCCGTCATAGGGTGGTTGGAGTGGTCGTCGGACAGCGTCATGCCGAACCAAGACGAAATCGCACTTATCCAGGTCGGAAGGGATGAAGGAATTGGCCGGTGACGCCCGAGGGGGCGTTGCGCGCAGTTTGCGCATGACACTACGCAGCTGCTCCACATAACTGCAAGGTTCGAAAAACGTTAGCATATTTGAGGGAGACACTAACTCACCGGGCAGTCGTAGGGAGGTTCCGTAGACAAGATCAGCTGCAGTGCAACCGATGTCGGCCTTGAGAGTGGAACGGAGGGACAACAGCACCAGGGGAAGGTGATCAGACCATCGGGAAGGATCAGGCTGGGCCATAAGGGAAGTCTTGAGCTGTCGATGGAACCGTTCGACGAGACCATTTGCTTGAGGGTGGTACGCTGTTGTTCGGATTCGGTTGGTACCGAGAAGGGAAGTGAGTTCGCGAAACAGCGTGGACTCGAATTGGGATCCGCGGTCAGTGGTGACAATCGCAGGAACTCCAAAATTGGACACCCAATGAGTCACGAAAGCTTTCGCAACGGTTTCAGCACTGATGTCTGGAATGGGCGCAGCAACCGGCCACAGAGTAAAGCGATCAATACATGTCAGCATATAGGTAGAACCGTTAGATGGTGGCAGCGGACCTACCAGGTCAATATGTACATGACTGAAGGTGCATCAGGGGTGGCGAAAGTTCCTGGCGGAGTAATAGTATGCCGATGCGTTTTGGCTCGTTGACATGGTAGACAGGAGCGGGTCCAACGCCGTACATCCCGGTTGATGTTGGGCCAGACGAATCGGTCAGGGATGAGTTTCACTGTCGCCCGGACTCCAGGGTGGGATAGATTGTGAAGAGCGTTGAACACTCGTCGTCGTAAAGTTGCTGGAACAAAAGGACGTTCGTGTCCGGTAGAAAGGTCACACGTGATGGTGCCAGTGCCAATGGGAAGGGGGACATCATGAAGGCGTAAAGAAGAGTTCTCGTGGCGGTATTGGGAAAGCTCGTCATCCGATCGCTGAGTTTCAGCCATGAGTGTGAAGTCTATAGCGTCAGTTGTGATGGAAGCCATCTCGATTCTTGAAAGAGCATCAGCAACCACATTTTCCTTACCATGGACATGCTGGATGTCGCAGGAAAACTGTGAGATGAAGTCTAGATGACGAATTTCACGGGGCGCGTATCGATCGGGAGAGGTCCTCTGTGCAAAAACGAGTGGCTTGTGATCTGTAAGAACAACAAATTCACGACCCTCGAGGAAATGGCGGAGGTGTCGGATGGATAGATAGACGGCAAGGAGTTCGCGGCCGAAGACACTGTAGCGGGTCTCTGCTGGGCTGAGCTTCTTCGAGAAGAAAGCCAAAGGCTGTAAAACACCACGAACAGTTTGCTGAAGTGACGCACCAACGGCAGTGCTGGAAGCATCTGTCATGAGAGTTAGTTGGACATCTGAGCGAGGATGGGCAAGCAATGTTGCGTCCGCACGTGCGGCTTTGACGTCATTGAAGGACCTGACGGCCTTCTCGGTCATCACTAGTGTCTTCTTGGAGTGGGTCAGCAAGCTGTTGAGAGGCTGCAGTATGGTGCACCATGGGGAAGAAAACGGTGATAGTAGATCACCATCCCCAAGAATCGGCGTAGTTGGCTGATGGTTGTCGGGACGGGGAACGTTGATATGGCCGAAACTTTTTCCGGGACGGGCTTTATCCCATCTGAGTTCACTTCGTGACCAAGAAAGATAAGACTGGGGACTCCAAACTCACATTTGGCGGCATTGATGATAACGACGTAGGAGTCGAGCCGTTCGAAGAGCTGTCGAAGATGAATCTCGTGTTCAGCAGCGTCAGAACTAGCCACTAGCAAATCATCAATGTAGGCGTAGACGAAGTCGAGACCTCGCAGAACCTGATCAATGAATCGCTGAAAGGTTTGGTTGGCGTTCCTCAGACCAAAGGGCATACGAGTGAATTCAAATAACCCAAAGGGAGTGGTCACTGCAGCTTTCGGAACATCACTGGCTTCGATCGGGATTTGATGGTAGGCACGCACAAGGTCGATCTTAGAGAATATTCGCTTACCATGTAGCGAAAGAGTGAAGTCTTGGATGTGCGGAACGGGATACTGATCGGGGACAGTCACAGAGTTCAACGCCCGATAGTCACCACACGGTCGCCAGTCGCCATTCTTCTTGGGGACAAGGTGGAGGGGTGATGCCCAGCAGCTGTCGGACTGTCCGATGATGCCGAGCTCGAGCATGTGTTCGAACTCTGCCTTGGCAATCTTCAAACGGTCCGAAGCAAGACGACGTGGTCGGCAAGATTTGGGAGGTCCGGTGGTGGAAATGTGGTGGGTGACTGTGTGTTTGATGCCCACTTCTCGAAATGAGGGGTTGGTCAGGCGGGGGAACTGCCTGAGCAGTGAGTGGAAAGGACAGTCAGAGATGGGCATAACAGTGAGAGGGTTGACGCAGGGGTTCACATCGGATTGACAACGGGCATGAAGGTCGGTGATGCAGTCGACGAGTCGGCGATTCTTCAAATCGACTAGTAGATTGAAGTGAGCTAGGAAATCGGCACCTATGAGGGCGACGGAGACGTCGGCAATAATGAAAACCCATCGGAAAATTCGACGAAGGCCCAAATCAAGTGTGATGGAGCGCTGCCCAAAGGTGGGGAGGCTGGAGTTGTTGGCAGTTGTAAGACAAAAAGAGCTGCGGGTTTTGCGTTCGGCCGGAGTTGGTGGAACCACGCTAACCTCGGCACCAGAGTCGACAAGAAATTTGGCGCCAGCGATACGGTCCCAGAGAAACAAACGGCGAGTGTGGAGATTGGCAACGCTTCCAGCAGCAGTGGACTCTAGTGTCGGGTGGCATTGTCTCCCTGAGGCCGTTAGAGATGCCTTGAAAGAGCATGGCTGAAGACATCGTCGAGCTGCTCCTCCAAATTGTTGGTGATACCGGCAGACGCTACTTGGAGATTGTGGACGGCGGGTGTGGGAAACGGAGGAAGTAGGGCGACAAATTCGGTGCCCTGGTGGTACAGCCAACGCTCTAGCTAACTGAGCTGCGAGGCCCCACCGGACAAAGCAAGTTAAATCACCTTTTCCAACGTCTGCAGTCCACCAAATCTGATACAGTAGGCTGGTTACCAAAGCAGGACTTCCTAAGTTGCGCATTTCGAATCCATCAGATGGCCATCAGGCTCAAGTTATTGAACGGTTTTTTGGCAGATTTCACGTCCGCTTTAAAGTTGTTTTTGAGTTTTGCATTGATCAGTTTATGGTGGCTGTACTATGCATCCTAAAGGAATTTGCACACATTTTCAAAGAAATATGGGTAATAACGTAGACGTGTTACACATTACAATGCACGACAATTGAAAATAACGCAAATGAAGTAGATTCAGGATAAATTTAAATAAAAGAAAGCATTGACAATGAGGTCAACTGTCGGTAATGAGAATGAAAAAATGGCGAGGAACCTCATGACAGGCGTCGACACGAGGACTTTTGGACGCCCACAACGTTGCGAATTCTAGTTGATGATCGATCAAATATCATTATCTTGTGCATTAAATGTGTTGGCACAATATATTCGAACATAAGTATCATAAATTAGAGCGAGCATTCACGTTGCGATATATTTGTAAAAATTCTTAAGCTCTTGTGCGTCAGAGAGTTCGTCATTCAGAGGAGCATAGCATACCTTCGAAAATGCTACTTAACAGTGCTTGCGCGTTTAAAAAGTGGTTTTTTGACTGTTGATATTCGAAGGAATTAGATTTCCAACCTCTTCCTGATGCCGTGTTTGAATGCTATCGAGGAGCCCCGTTTTTCGCAGTTGGGGCAGTATGAATTATTTAACATCTACCAAAACACCTATATAAATATAATGGTAGGTGGCGCTCACCGATCGTTCTTACAGAACTAACTCGTTCCGTTTTGCCTTAAGGGCTCTCTCTCGAGCCCAAACAGCAGCCGCACAACGGCGCATGATATATAGGCTGGTTGCTGGCGGCTGCTGATGTGGTGTGCATTCTGAGATGACATAATGAGAAAGTGAACGTGTGGTGAGATACCTGACTAATTTACCTTTGACTATTTAGTCCCATTTTCTTTGACCGCATTGCTTGTTTCAATATGACGAGAAACGACACACCTGCACAACCCGCCTTGCTAGCGTGCTCTGCTGTGGTATTCTGTTGTCAGTTTTCTTAACGTTCAAAAATCTCTACATTATTCTTTGCTCCGATTTACATGCTGCATTTAAGGCTAGGGGTTCGTGAGATATAACTCGTTATTTCGTGAGAACATTGCAATTTACAACATTGGTGACTCCCGACGTTAGCGCAGACTTAAGTTCTTTCCTTCTGTAACATTTCATGACATTTAACGCCTTGTATTTATTTGCTAAATTTAAGTTCATTTACATTTCTCGCTAAAGTTTTCACGATATTGTGCTACCTATATTTTGCTTATTATGTCTTCCTCAACTCAACAACCTGAGTTCCTGCCGAGTCTGTTCATGCCTTCATTTCACCTTGCCTGATGTTTGGCAACACGCCCCTGAACTTTATTTTATCCGCATTGAGTCAGCCTTTTACTCTGCCAACATTACGAAGGAGTTGTCGAAATACCACAAACTTGTGGAGGTTCTCCCTGCTAATATTATCTCACTACTCAACCCTTGTTAGTGAAACCCCCTGCAGACGCTCCATATTCTGCTCTAAAGGCGGAAATCCTTCGTCTCAATGCTGTATGTGACCGACAACGCTACCACCAGTTGATCAAGGAGGAATCACTGGGCGACCGGAAGCCCTCAGAACTTCTCCGACGAATGCGTACTCTCTTAGGAGACATGCAGGTCGACGAGAAACTCGTTAAAGAGATGTTTCTAGAGCGGCTGCCTGCAGATTTTCAAACGATTTTGTCATCCGGCTCGCAAGACCTTACACTTTCACATCTTGCTGAAATGGCAGACCGAATGATAGAGGTTCAACGGTTCCAGCCGCCTTCCGTTGCTCAGATTTGCACATCCTCTTCAACAATTAACGAGCAGTTACTGCAACAGATGTCGGCTATGGCGAAGGAGATGGCCTCCCTAAAACTACAGCTTGCCCGCATTACCTGTGGTCGCTCACCCAGCCGTCATCGTTCACGTTCGCGAACTCGCACAGGCAATTTGTGTTGGTATTACGCAAATTTTGCCGCCAAGGCTCGCAAATGTTCTTCCCCTCGTTCATTTAAACCGAAACAGGGAAACCAACCAGCCAGAGAATAGACGCGACCGTTTTCTCTGGCTCTCCCTGCTCTGGTCGCACCTTTTATGTCTTCGACAATGTGAATCGCAGGCGCTTCCTGGTGGACACCGGAGCCCAGATCAGCGTGGTTCCCCCCACTCCAGTTGACCGCCGCTGTCCCAGCCCTGGTCTACATCTCCAAGCTGCAAGCTGTTCCCCATTTACACTTTTGGTAGTCGTTCCCTAACGCTAAACATTGGTTTACGTCGATCATTCTCCTGGATATTTGTGATTGCGGATGTGCCTCATGCGATCCTTGGTTCCGACTTCCTAACCGAGTTTGATCTCCTTGTTGACTGTCGGCGTTCCTGTCTCCTCGACCGTACAACTGGTCTTTCTGTCCGCGGTCTTACACACTTTAATGACTCCTGCAATTTATCTGTTCTGGACACAGGTATTGCTTGCCCATACCGAGGACTGATCCTTCAACACCCCAAAATAATCAGACCCCAGTTTCGCAGTGGTGAGATCCAGCATGACGCTGTCCACCACATTCGCACCTCTCCCCCCCCCCAGTATTCGCACGGCCTAGACGATTGGCTCCATCCCAGAAAATGATCTCTGAGAAAGTTCTAGCAAATATGTCATCTCAGAGTGGTGGTATATAAGATTCATCGCATAGCGACGAATTAGCACATACATGTGTTGCATTTTAGATGGAAATATGTAGAAATATATATTTAGCCCTTAGTTTTATATTGTCGTCTTACTCCTGCAGCAACAAAAGCAACTATGTGTGCGTGTTAAAACTTTGCCCGTTTTAAAATTTAGGAAATTTTATTCTAGCAATTTTGCAACTTTTACGGAGGCACGACGCTTGGCCGCCAAACAAATAAATACGGTTCGTTATAGGGTAGCATGCTATAAAATGTGTACAGACTTTCCATAAAAAAGCAGTGCTGCGCCAATTTCTATGGTTACTCAAATAATGGTCACGCCAAACGGTATGAATATTGGCACAATGGATAAAGAGCCCATTCTTTTGTCTTATGTATCGTGTGGTTGTATTTCAAAAAATTTCATCAAGCGTATCTTTTCGCGCAAACATTTCTTGCGGTATAAATATGTTAAGAAAAACAGGGTGACCAGACAACAATGCTTTGGTTTATAATAGTCCATTGGCTTGGACAGGTGGATGCACAACAATTTTGTGAGTTACACAATTTTAAATTGCAAATGGAACAATGCAAGGCGTCCAGCGGTCATCTCAGTAGTACATACAAAGAATGCCTGGAATGGGTAACATTAAGAAGATTCGCGGGTGTTTTCTACACGTACAATACTGTAAGTACGCAAATGCCTAAATCCCACAGCTTTTTAAAAAATTGACTCAGCTAAGTTAAGCCCGAAATATTTATTTGCACTTGACATGTTTCAACCAATTTTTCCATCTCGTTCACCGTCTAGCATGAATGTCATTGCTGCATCAGCATGGGAAATGTAACACTCACTCCAGTGAGATCGGAAGGCTCGACTGCGTTTGGGCTCTGCAGTGCCTGTAAGCCTTTGTTCTTAATGGTTTCTCATCGAATTCCCACAGTGAATTATCGTGCGTACGAGTTTTCTCTTGCAATTTGTACTAGTTGTCGTTAGTAAAGTATGAAGAATGCAGTAGTTTTTTGGTTGTCTTCCCAAAGACTTTTTTCGCAAATCAGAAAAGAATGAAAAATACCTTTATGATTCCTTGAATACAGGAACGATTGTCCGTACAAAAACTATTTTGATAATTAAATTTCTTTTGAGAGAGGGGTTATTGCAGGAGAATGGCAGAGATTTTTAAACATTGTGAGGTATTTAGCTTTCATTACAACCAGTCTAATTGGTATGATTTAAAATTCGTCATCCGTTAAAATAGTACTCTAGTTTTAAATATTGCAGTTTTATTTTGATAAAAGTTAACTTTGTGGCCTATTTGTAAGAAACAGAGAGTTTACTTTTTTCGAAATAATTTGGTTTCGGACAGTTATATGTTCTTAACCGATGGCTAAAACTCGTTTGGCTTAATGCAATTGCTGGTAAATACACTGGAACTTTGGTCTTTCCTGTCTTCCATTTGTCCCCTTTTCACAAACATTCACATTATTTTGTAACTTAGATTTATTTCGAATTGAAAAGCATGTGCCGTTCGCTTCAATAAATTTTCCCAACATTGTTATCTGCATCTCAGGTTTTTGGCAAGAATCACTTAATATACAGATTTGTCTGCAAAATACTGCTAACGAACACATATGTACCCCGCATTTGTTATTTAGCTGCAAAAGAATACCCATGCATGTTATCATGCCATGGGATTCCGCAATATATTCCACCAAAATTCCCAGTGTTCCCACATAAATTTCAAGGCGCCAGATGACAAGCATTAAAACGGTTTAATGTTTTAACAACATAATGGGCGTTAACATAACGACGATAGTCAGAAACTTACGCAAAACATTTTACGCTACACTGCGTTTCCAACAGGTTCGCAGTATGGTTCAGGATTTCGCATATTCTAGAATTTAATTACGGTTACCAACGTCCTGATTGTGAACACTAATTAATCAATACTGGCTAGACAAGGGTTGGATTACCAAGTCATAGCTCGTTGAGTAAAATCTGATTTTTTGAATGACCATCCTTTTGAAGACGCGCAAAATTCAAAGTCTGGATTTTAACTGAGTCAGCCCAAAAACTCTTTTTGTTCTCCATGAAGTGAAAGGTAATGCGACTGCAGACGACAATAGTTCAGGTAGGCGGATTATCTAGAAGGACCAGCAGCAGCGGAATGTTACATTTGTAACCCCATGCCATGCTATTTAGTTTTAAGGATCAAAACAATGCAAACGCCATTGGCGTTTCCAGACATGAGACTGAAATTCCCACACAAAATAACGATGATATTAAATATTGTTAACATCATAAGCAGTCGTTGTGCAGTCGTATCTGCGAGTGTTAAGATAGCGACCTAATGCACTAAAAGGACGGACTTTAGCAAACGCAATATTTCTTGCGGCATATAAAGTAATTGTTTTAAATGCGGCCATACCACAATAAGCTGTATATGTACAAGCGCTAACCCAGCGCATGAGATTGACCAACATTTCGGTATGATTGCCAATCACTTGCAAACCGACACAAATTCATGGATCTGATACCTTTGTATATTAAGTACGGCTTCCAAAGATTTAAGAGCATAAAATAAATGCAAGAGGCAGTGTTTTGTTTATTCGAAATGCCGTTTTGGAAGAGGGCAGAATTTAGAAAACGTGAGCAAGACAATTTTAATTCAGTAAACTTCGTCTTTAAATGTATAGACATTCGTCTTATGCAAAAAACGCAGTAACTATGAAAGTACAAATATCTCTTACAAATCATGTTTTAGTGACGTTTGCAGCTGCATGACCCACCAACATTCTGAAGATACATTCCATAACATTATTTCGATGACTTATGGTATTCTTGACATTAATGGAGTACTAATGGTGCAATCCAATATGAGAGACAGAATTTTAATTTATTTCACTAAAGGCGCCTTAACTGTTCTAAGGTCATGATTAGGTAATTGGTTACTAATAAATTTAAACAGAATTGACAGGATTGATCGCAAAAATACCATTTTGTGGTAGAGGGAGGCGCACTCACAAAACGTTTCTACGAAACTCACTCGTGCCGTTGTGCCTTAAGGGCTCTCTCTCGAGCTCAGCCAAAAACCGCACAGCGCGCATGATACAGGCACAATTGTTTTACCGACAAAGATAACAGAGACGGAAATGGCAATTTCTGGCTTATTAGACGTAGTCTGTCGGTCCTATCTGACCCCGAAATGTGAAACAACTAGAGCTCGAACTCGTGACCTGTTAGGTGAAGGTCCAACGCCCCTAACCACTGAGCCACAAGGGACCCGTTATCTTGTCGGTTGTGATTAGTGGGCGCCTTATCTACTAGTGTATATTTCCGATCGCCATAATGTCGCTTGTCCATGTCAACAATAATAATATTGTATAATTAACTCGAATAGCGCCCTTGCATGGCTTACCATATCAACTGCGTATGATTATCTGCCAGTAGAAAGTGGTGTTACATATCTGCATTTCAAAGAAAAAACGGATAATATATGTAGTTACTAATGCAAGCAGACACAATGAGCACGGTTGTAATGGCCTGCGATACTTGATGTAAATGCGCATCAGTCTCCAAAGTGCGAGCTGGTAGCTCAACTAACTAATGGGTTGACCCGACCTTTTTGGTTCCTATGGCAAAAACGTCTGTCTGATGCTGTCCTAGTGACAGACAATCGTTAACCACTATTGTCAAATGTGCGCACTGTTTAGATGAGGGAATGCGTTTAGTTTTGAAGTGATAATCCGTACCGTTCAACAGAGATCCCGATTATGCGTGCCCAGGTTACAAATTGACGGACAGTTTTGTTAACAACACACGATCATTTCAAATCAAAGGCCTTTGCATAAATTATTACTTAAATCAATTAAACAAATTAATGGTGAGAAATGCAAGAGGGAAGACTGCACGCAATTGCCATACCCAGTTTAATTAATAAGACCAAACGTTAGCCGATGTGAAGAAAACCAGTGGTTTGGACGAATAACTGTTGACGCGAGGCTGAATGTATGCATTTGTAAATTTCTAGAGAAGTGTTTAGGGTTGTTACGGAAAAGCAGTTGATGGGTTATTGAATTCATTGGTAATAAACAAAAAGTCATTCACGAGAAGTAAACATTATCTGACATTTCACATATGCTTTGTTTGAAGAGGGAAAATGCCAGCTATTTACACGGTTGAGGCGTGAGAAGCAATTCTGTCAGGTTGAACGTAACAAGTTCAAAAATGCAACAAAGAAGTACGCGTTTTTTTCAAAAAAAGATAAACGCTGCCATAATATTATTCGCATTCTATTATTACACTTAACCTGGAAAAGCCCTAGTAGGATGACCTATAGACCAAATGAATGTTTTAAATAAACTTATCGCAAATCGGAATAGTTATTTCGAGTGTGCTGCGCGATGCTTGCCTCTAACTGGAGGAGATTTTGAAAGACATAACGACACAATTCAATGAGCGCCAGACACCGTTGGCATGTTAACATTAACATCACCATCTTGGGGACAGATTATTTCAAATTTGCCAAGAACGTCTACTATCAGATGCGAATAATATCAGAAGATTTGCTTTCAGGCAATCGACAATTTGAGCACGTGATTTAATTTACATCCAAATAAGAGCCAGAAGCATGGTAGCGTTTCGTGTAATTTATGTAGTTACATTTGTTGATATAAATAGCATGTCTCATCTCGCATTCGATTAAGTTGAAAACCAGAAAGACGATTGACTCAGTTTTCTATTTCTTAGGTAAAACTCAACACTGCGTGAGCCTGATTCACTTTATATACTAGGTTGTCCGAATTAAGCGTGTCATCCGCCGTTGCGAAAACGCCATAACGGATTAAAAGTACATTATCTGTGGGCAGAGCTGGTTTTTCCCCTAGTTTTCTCTTGAAGACATCAACTCGTAGTGGTATAAGCGGCGACCCCATCGCTACACCGTCGATCTGGGCGTAAAAGTTACCATCAAGTTTTGAATTGGACATTGAGCTTGCAACGAAAGAGCAGTTCCTTTAGGTTTTAAGTAATAATACGGTCTGTCGCGCGCAGAATTGGAAAGAACAAATTGGCCGCGAGAATGCAGCGTGAGGATAACTAGATATTTGAAAATTGTAAAAATTACTTTACGCATTAATGAAAACGCCTCCCCACCTACGAGAACAGAGTTCGAATGTGCAAAATTATTGTGATTTGGGCGAGTGTTAGAATCGAGTGGGTGGAATCGAGAGTGGAGGGGAATGCACAGTGTTATCCGGTGAAAGCAAAGTCGAGAAAGATCGAAAAAGGAACTGCAGCAGGTCAGGATGTCTGATTTGTTAGCGTGGGCAAAGAAATGTCGGTGGAGGCCACCTTCAGTTGTCCGATCTGAACCACTTCGGTGTGATAGCCACGGACGATTTTGAAATGCTTGTCTGTCCTCGACATCATTCGAAGTGGTCCATCGTTGTGCCGTTGCAGTGACTTACGAACACTTTGCATGCGGAAAAATACAAATAACACGTTAGCAATTCAGGGCAAAATATAACTGAGCAATAAAGGTCGGGGTATGGTCCGGAGATTAACTATTGATTGGAGCAACCGTTGGACATATTCGGTTGCATCCAGATCGGGAAAACTTTGGGATGGCCCCAAACAATCCCTAGAAATCCGTAGGATAGTTGGACAAACAAGTTTGGTAGTGGAGCACTCCATGTGCGGTTTTAGCGAAGTGTAGATACCGAGCATGACAAAAGGTAAGTGCACACTCAAAGGTGTGGGGTTACCATAGGTTCGGAGCGAGTTTTGGGTTGACGGTTGAAACGCTCAATTAGACCACTGGATGAAGAATGGTAAGACGTCGTACGTATGTGAGGGCACCCGAGGAGGACTGACAAGGCTCTAGAAAACCTACTCTGGTAGTAGTAGTAGTAGAAGTAGTAGTAGTAGTAGTGGTATTAGTAGTAGTAGTAGTAGTACTAGTACTGTGCACACCATGATGGGGAATTCAGTGTTATAAAAAGGCACAAGCGACATTATCTGCAGCTATGTCAGCAATCGGTCATTTGCAGTGGACTAATTGTTGCAACCATACGGTATTGACAAAGGACATGCCCGATCTACGTGTACGTGCGAAAAACGTGCATCGAGTGCAATAAAGGTCCTAATTATGTCTTTGTTGTGACGACCGATGTTGGAATTCTGACAGTCCGAAAATTAGCGAGCCCAGTTTGCCAGGGAGGGCGAGATTTTGCAACGCGGTGAAAATATTTTGTTGCATCTGGCTTGGTAGGCAACACGGGACACGCCGAATAAAGGTCGACTTAAGATGGCGAACAGAGAGATGGCTTTGAGCTGAAGGTTAGTATGGGCTAGCTATTCAGAAAAATGGGGCTGCTGCAGTTCAGTGATTTTAACCGGATCGATTAATGGGCGAGTGATAATATTCTTTCCAGAATGTCAGCAAAATGATTAGGGTGCCCTATGAGAAACCCAATATCCGCAAATATTCGCATGTTACACTTGAAAAGTCAAGTTGGCAAACATGCGTTTTCGGTAATTCTTCGTCAGGCCAATGCAATCACATGAAGGAATGAAAATGTACAACATCAAGAGTGCTCATAGGTGTCCAAGGGCTATTAAGTCATTAACACTCATCATCCCTACGCCGCCCGCATGACAAGGTGGGTGGGTTTTCGTCCGCAGAGATTGGGGAGGGAGATAAGAGAGTTATTGAGTGCTGTTCTTGGATTGAGAATACGGAGTACCCATGACTTTAAAAAGGCATTTGGGGGAGGCATGTCGTCATAACTTGGGGTTGGCGTTGGCAACGGCAGGGAGAGCGCTTGTGTCGGGGTTTTCTGACGGCATAACACCGGATTAACTAGCCGTATAGCCACTGCCTTGGCCGTTGCTAGTATCCGTTGGCGGGACACGGCTAAATGTACATGCAGAAACAGGCATTGCACGTTTCCTGGTTAGAAACATCACCATCAAAGCAGAAGCGATCGCAGAAGTACAGGCCGATTGGACAGGTAAAGGGCCAATGGGCGAATGCCAGACAGTCGTGGTGCGCTCGTGCAGACACTCTCAAGAGGATGTGGGTCGCAGCAGGCGCTCCGGCACAGGCCACAAAAAGGTCTTTACGGTGTCATTAATCCCGTGATCAAACTCAGACGACTAATCAATAGCCGGCCGGCCATTCTGGGAGCCCAGATGCACCTCAAGCATGTGCGCTCGCTCACAGCATGTACATACATGCCTACATAAAGGAATAAAAGGAGCTTCAAAGCTAAGTCAATGCTTGAATTCTGTTTACGCTGAATAAAGGCGCATATCTTAAATCGGCTTAACCTACTGTTTGAGGACAGAATATTCTAGCCGGTTTACGTCAGGTTATCAAGGAAACGATTTTTTCGCCCCTGACAGCAACCGGAACATGCGTTTCATCAGTAATCCTTGAAATCAAAATGCTATCTGTACGCGTGAACCAGGCGCAAACTGGCACCACTGACACGATGGAGATTATATGTACGGTGGTTTCTCAGCAAATGATCGTCGAGTCTGCACTTCAAGCACTCCACAATTTCAGACATAACCACCGCATCACTGAGTCCGTTTCCATGCTCCTGCGCCTTCTGCGAGAAGGCGTCTCACCAGAAATCCGAATGGGCTAGCTTCCTCTGCACTTTAAAGGGGTGACCAGGCAGACAATCCGTCCAGACCAATTCGAAAAAATGCGTCAAGGACAAGGGCGCAATCACGGCCTCTGGTGAACCCATATCGCGCGTTTGACTGCCCTTTGACACTGTGAGGATGGCTTCAGTGAGAAGGTAATTAGGATGCCAAGGCCTTTCTGTTCCACAACATTTGAAAGGGGTTGCCCTTCAAGGAGTTATGGAAAGAAATCCTTCTCTTTACTGGTCATTTGATGCGGAGTCTCAGAACCATACATTCGTCAATATTAAAATGACTGTCCATAGTTTAGCCTTGTCAGCAAACATGACAGACCTGCATCCCAGGTAGTTGACGAAGTCGGCATTGTAAAATTGGAATAGCAAAAGTAATAAGACTGAGCCCTGAAAATACCACTTAGACGAGAATTAGGAGTTGACTTTGAGGTATCAAAACGCATGGTTTTTGATCTTCATGTAAGAAAATCCTCTGTCCATGTCGGCAACTTTCTTCTTGTCCCCATTACGGAGAGTTTGCAGGTTAGACGTTTGTGTGGAACGTTGTCAAACGCCATCTTGAAGTCCGTGTAGATGACATTGTCTCTACCATCCTCATATAGTGAGCGGGTCCACTGCACAGTCGATTGTCATAACGTGGAAATGCACGAACGGTTCTGTCTGATGCCGTGCTTGGCTCAGCTCCTTGGACTTATTTGTTGCTTTCCATTATTTTACAGCAGATGTAGTCGATATTAACGGACTGGTGGTTGCTAGCATTCGTGCGAGCCAAAACCTTGTATATCGGAAGGATATTGGCCGTCTTCCATTCGGATAGCAGTCTCCATGTGTTACCCTTTTTTACAATGAGTAACAGACGATGACCACCAACACGTAATCACCATATTAACTCTCCTTTTGATAAGTTATATCACTTTTGAAAATCTTTTTGAAATTGTAAAGATATTATGGTCAAAGATCCGCTCACAAGACAAGCAGCCTGTGCTCGTTCAGCCCTCATTTTCATCTCCAATACCGTCCGCCTTCAATGTTAACGACGTTAGGATCTGACTGTCACATGTGAACAATATTCGGAAAATCAAGGGACGGAAGAAGAAATGTATACACATTGTACGGTTTTGCGATGTCCTTGCGTCCTGCAGAAATCTGTAACAATCAGACGGAAAAACCGTCTTTGAAAGAACGTCAGTTTGGTCGCATCTGACCAGACCTTTAGTAAGACTCAGGGAGGACATGTAATGAACTGCATTCAGGTAGATGAAAGTATTTTTTGAGTCGACAGTTTGGCTTTAATGTTTTCGGCTTCGTGTTGTTCCACGGAGATAATGCTTCATCTACCGTAAATTGTTCCATTGATCTACTTTGTGGACTTGCACCAGTAATATATACGAAATGGCCATTTTTGTAAATCGTCCACGTAGATCATAATTTGGCCATCATGGCGTGACATGTGCCGGCATGCGTATTGCCCCCTTAAATAAAACGCCTACGGAAGACCTTCTGCTATAAAAATCTGGTTGAGCCAGCCCATTATAAATGTTTGACTCAAGCAAGAGTAAAATATTAGAGGCAATGATAGTGCGGCAAACACATTTTTATCGTTTTGAAGCTAGAAAATTTCGCGAACAAAATTAATATCGACTTTCGAATTGAATTCATCAACCTTTAGATCCGCTGAGTATTTGGTCTCCCCAAGTAGTCCAAGTTCGCCAATGCACTATTTCTCCAATTTCCTCTCCATATGGAAAGAACCAGACTCATTCCTCCAGCTTTGCTTTTGGTAATTTTCACGCCCTTGGAAATTTACCCGTGAATTTTCACAAAAAACAACCAAAGCTGATAGTCGTCAACAACCGCCACACCCAGGAAGCCCATGACGGTGACCCTATTCTTCTGCCATAAGTCGAACGATACCATGGCCCTGTCAACTCTTTTCTTAACGGATAAATTTTGTGAATACACAAGTAACTTGCTCATGTGTAGTTAAAATATCTGGCTATTGCATACGGTTTTATTTCAAACAGCTTCTTTCGAGGTTGACATCGACCTTCGTAGATTTGGACATTATCACTAAAGCCAACAAAATGTTAAGACTCTCCTGCTCTTGGTCTCATTTTCTCTGAATTTTAAACGAATTAAGATTTTAATTGGATGGATTCTTAAGATGGCAGTCAGGTGCGTATTGACGCAGAAGGACGGCTTGCAAATATCATTCTTTGAAAGGGAAGAAAAAGTTTGATTGGTAGGTCGTGAATTGGGAGAAACACGCACTTAACTAATATCCTATATGTTGACATCCGCGTTATACTACATGTATTTCGTCAGTATATTGGGTTTTACTTGGGAGAGAGGACGCAGGAAAATACGGACAGCCTTTTGGAGCGCCTAAATTTTGTACATGCCTGTACCACTAACAGAGGGAATGGGAAATGAAGGTCGCCGGGTACAAGGGTTTGGAGTTTTTTTTCTTCCAAGTTTCGTGGCCACAGCTGGTATACTAGGTTATGAAGTGATATGAAATAGAAAAAAAATAAAACATGGTACAACTTCGGAAGTGTAGGGCACTCCTCGTAAAATTAAATAATACATTTTGGAAAACGCATGATTATACTTGTGCACTAGATTATGCGGTAATAATAGGTGTACGTCGCTTATTAAGCTGCAGTCGGCGCATGCCTATGTTGTAAGTGGAAATTCAACTATCTGCTCATCAACAGGTTGTTTTTTTTCGTTTTTGAAATGCCTGCATTTAAAAATGGCAGGTGGCATTATTATGCGAGTTTCGAGACAGGCATGGGAATGAACCGGAGAGACGAATGATATCGATGGAACTTTACGGGGACTGCTGGGAGGATTTCGTTTAGTATTCTAGGAAAATTAAGGGAAATGGCAAAAAGTAGACGGTTGCTCGAGTTACGGTTAGGAATAACGGTTCAGATTCAGTTTTGATTATGGTTCTTGCCGATGGTGTGATTAAGGCGCGACAATTGTAAACGTTGCTGATATTCATAGCATGCCAACGTTCATTATGCGGCGTGGCTTTCCTTCACAAAAGTTGTGTGTCCACTCTAAAATATTGTTGTACTGGATTCCGTTAGTAATCGTCATACGAATATTTTCTCTTTCAGGATTACACAGTGCTGCCTTTCGCTCGCCTTCGAAATCTTCCATTTAGTTAAAGTTAGGTTATGAACTCAGTTAGGGTAGGATTTAGTATCACCTTGCAGAATGGGTGATTCGCCTTAACGTCACTTCGTAACGAGCATCTTCCCTACGATAGTGGAGACCGCGGGCGACTAGTCTTAGAAGCAAGGCAACGTGTAGTACGAGGGCTTATGCATGCGCAAATATTTCCAATGACGGCAAAAATGTGGATGTGAAAATAATGATTCTCGCTGTTATGACGATAACCCACTGAGTAATGTGAGTCGGCGAAAACCTGCAGGTCATTTGCGCCAGCCCGAAATCTAGCAGTGTCAATAATTTCACCACAAAGTGTAAACTATGATAGGCATGGGAATCAAGATTTGCCGTCAACCTATCTGAATGCTTCAGGATTACTTTGAGTTGAATTTCTGCCAATTATTTGAGAGAATCGAGCACATGGATAATATTTGCTTTAATATAAAAATATTCCAATGACCCGCAAGCCGCCGCGAACGAAATCCAATATGACTTTGATTGGCTTTTTACAAGTGTATTTCATCCTCCACTACACGTTATACAACCAGTAGCATCATACCAGACTGTGGTTTCAATGACATGTTTTGTGGATGACAGTCACCTTTCCGATATTTCCATATGCATTTATGTCCTGTTATAGATGTACCAGGTTTTTAGCTTAAAACGTTTGACCACGGTAAAAAAAGGGGAAGAATGCTCGTCGCGTTGGGCACAGCAATTATTTTGGATGCTGGGTACATCGCAAACGCGAACCCATCCACCGGAACTTCGTCAAGCACTATTTTCTCAAGCGCCGGTATAAGTTCCCAAATTAACTTGAGCTTGTCTTGTGGGATAAGACAGGGTCTTATGCGCTGCGTTATATGTCGGTTCTACTTGTACGTCCAAATTTTAAAAAAATATCAAATTTAATGCTCGTCAATTCATGTACCAATGGCATATACACATGCTCTACGTGACAACAAGCTCCTAAAGAAATAAAGGCTGTTCTTAGGTAGTTTCGGTTTACTGCCCTTCTCAGGGCCATTGCATCGGTAGAATTCGAGTTAGAGTACTTGATAAAGCCTTTTTATGATGTCGGGCCTTCCATCGCATAAGTAATCAAATTCAGTCAATATGTGACCGTTAAATTCGATGCCAGTATATAACTTCCTAGTTTGCGGAAAACAGCTACGTTATAATTTCTCCTTCAATGCATACATATTAGAAGACGAGGTGGCGAGCATACGTAGATTTCAATAAATACTCGTCGGGCAAGCACAACTATATGGAAGGGGGTAGCACTAAACGCGTGAGTGATAAGATAAATCGATTAAAGTTTGCCTTAAAACACCGGCTGAGTGAGTCAATTTGGGAGAGGCGGAGCGGGTAATAGCAGTCAGCGTCAGGGGCGGAATGAGAGCGGTAGGGCCTGGGAGAGTTGTAGCGTTAGTCGACCTTAGACCACTATAGGCGCGGAGCCTGAACGTGGTTCTTCTGTGCGCACATGACTGGTTTTCGCAACCTGATGGTGGCCGCCTCTGTTGTTGCTAACAGGCGCTGTCCCAGTGGCTTAGGATAGTTCGATGGGACCATATGGATCACACGAAATGCTTCATTGGGGTCGACGTAATGTCCGGAGTCGACCACATGCGCGAGAAATGCGCTGCGTATGCTCTTAGTTTCGCCTTTGCCCAGCCATGCCGTATTTACTTGGATAAGCGCCGACTCGTGCGATTAATATAACCTACTCCATAGGAGCAAGTGAAGGAATAGATGCAAATTGAAGTGGTCTGGGGTGGCAACTTATCCTTACATTCTGCGGGTAAAATCGGGCTAGTAAAGAATGATATTTGAACCCTTGCTGCTGGGACGGTTCGCGAGACAGCTTGATCAAGGTGTCTCTTTAGGAGTTCACTTGCGGCGTCCACTTCAAAAGGGACTTTAAGGAACAGAGTTTTCTTTTCGGCCGACGGTGTGGCGGGCTTTATTGGTCGTTTGGCCATATTCTTTGCAATAAACCTGTCCGAGTACCTATTTTCACGATGGAAGTCCTGGATTTTTCTAAGTTCCTCCTCGATCCTATCTGTTGAGTAAACTTTTCTAGCTGTTTTCCCACGCATCGGACTAGATTTTGTATTTTGTCTGGTTATTCACGACAAATTAATTGGGAAAAGAGGATCGCTAAACAAGACGAAGTTTGTTTGCCTGGATGAGCTTGATAGCACAAATTTCTTGTGCGACTTGGCGTCTGGACTTTTTCCTCTGTTCATCCTCACACGCGGTTATAGGCACAGACATTATTCTTCGCAGCACTTATTTCATCTCTGTCATAAGTCGTATGCTTCGATGACCCTTAATCACAGTCTAATCACAACAAAACTGTATGTTTACCGTTCAGAAAATACGTATGTACTGCTTTCGAGAATCCACTAGGTTTTAGTAGAATCCAATAATCTCAAATGTCCCTGTAATCAAAGAGTGCCAGTAACGCGGTCTCTCTCCTACACCGCTCGCAGTCATTAGTTTCGCCTATCTGCGTTCAGCTTTTGGCATAAGTAAGAAATATACACCGAATATACAGGACGACTTTGGCAAAACATAACAAAAACAACTTCATACATCTGATTAGAACACTGTTTGCCTCACTCAGAAAATGCGTTTTTTTACGCCATCACCGGGTCGTTCACTTATCGGCGATGCTACCTGACGCGCGGGCTCGCTAGTCGAGACTGACCTGCGAATGAGGGGCTTATTGTCAGGCGTGACTGCCGGACGACACGACCTGTTCTGGACAGCCGGAAAAATTATACTTTTATTTACACATATGCGTATTTACGAGGATACGGCTCGAAGATGTCAGGTGGTGCGCGCGGTAATGTGCATGTGACCTAGTCTATAGAAGCTTAAATATATGTCGGGTGTTTACAAACTTCGTGGCGGATTACACTGGATGGTATCAGTAGCCATGCATGCTCCACTCTTTAACAAATAAACTTTACGTTTGCACGTATTCTACTTTAAACAACCGACAGTAGTGGTAATATCTAAGTGCACACAGGCACATGTCTTTCACCGGTATTCCGACGAAGTTTAAACATACTTATAATTGCTTTCTCGAATGGTTGTCGCATTGATTTTGACGAGTTGACTCCAGTTAATTTATAGTAACAGACAATTCAGCTCAGCGAAATTGGCCGAACCTGTGATTAGTTTTACAACGGTTTTTACTACCTACTCACGAGGAGTCTGTCAATAACCCAGCAGTTGGTGTTCGCGAAAACAGAACTACCTACTAAATGCAGTTAATCCATCATGAGCGGCTCACAGTGCAGAAAGCCGGTATACATTATATACAAGGAGATTTAAAAGACTTTTAGATGTAATACCACTGCCATTTATACACACAGTACAATGTTCTGTTTTCAACCTGTATCCATCTTATTTATCGTAAGTCCTTTTTTTCTACCGGCATCTAAACGACCAAGAAACTGGAAAAATTATAAGTTCTGAAAAGGTCAGCACAAATTTTGGGTTAGCTAGCATTTCTTTAGCTTACTAGCCGGTGTGTTGTTCTGCCCATAAAACTCCCAGTATCACCATTCGTTTGTGACACGAAACACAACCCATGGGCAGTTATTTGTGGTTCTTCAATTTTCCGTTGTCATTTTGTCAGTTAACAACCAAAGTAAATCTATGTAGATACTTTCGACAATGTATCTGTGTGTTCTCCTTCGTCACCTATGAACTCTCAGACTCCTTGGGACATTTTGACGGCTCTAGGGTTTATGCAACTTCTCGGCCACCTTTATGTGATCTCATGGAGAAAAATTGTGTTCTGTTTTTCCCGACTCGTGATCCACTCCACACCCTGGTTGACCGTTGGCGCTTTCAATAAGCACACTAAATGTCTACAAAAATCGGTTAGCGGCCGCCATCTGTCAGAACTTGCCAACAACTGCCGCATACAGGAAGTTCTGACACATAGAGTTTCCATTAGGTAAATAAGCTTCCTGGATATGAAAATTGTAAAGTAAAACATTTCGGCATAACGAAGATTTCCCTGTGCGTGGCTACTTAAATTTACATAGCGAAGTTAGTAAGCATTTCACAATTCCCAACGGCATTATTTTATGTTGTCATAAAGATAAAATATGCATTGAAAGCACCCTTTCGGATATTGAATGACGTCGTGGAGGCTGTCTAACAGCAATGTCGTCATTCGTGGGTTATTATAAAATCTGACTATCCTAAACACCTTCAGCTAATGCCCTAGAGCTGAATTGACAATGTTTCACTCAACAGCGCAATAGAGCATTTACTTAAATCACACATATGAATTGCACGTTTGTGTCAGTCGCAGGTGAGGGCCATCGCCGGATTGCACATATTTCGCAATTGTAATCGCTGACGCCGTTAAAATTATTTTAGCTCCAGCACGCATATTATAGTCACTGGACGATAATTGACCGGCCGAAGTAATCGGACAACGCATGTAAGACATATACCATGAAATATTCGAAGACTATCTACCAAAGGTAACGGTTAACTTAACTTTGCTTCCTCTGCAAATTCAAGTGGTTCTATAAAGGCAGACAATTTTGCAAAGAATATACCTAAATTGATTGCATCGGCATAAATACTTTTCAAATATTTCACTACCGAGATGTGAAGTCACATTCATAAGCTACTTTCTGGTGTCGCGCTGCCTCACATCACGCCTATTGATCTAAACCTAGTAGTATTTACATCTCTGTGGGCTTCAAATATTGCTTTCGAACAAATAATATAGTCAAGTTAATACAAGAATTATGGATATCTTACACTGTAAAGCGTAGCCGGAAAAGTTATTAAGGAATGAGAAAAACAAACGCTCATTATATGCTGCATTAATTCAACGATTCGTTATCTTCACCAGCAGACTGTGAAATATTTTACAAATGGGGCTCGTTGCATCTCGCGCGATTAGGCAAGTATGTTCAATCGCATGGATTAACTAAAGTTTCAGGGGTCTTGCGGAGTCAACAATCTTGGTTATTTCTTGCGCGTTTTGTAAATCCGGATTCGTGCATAATAGAACTGTCAAACATTTATTTTTAACACAGAAAATTCCAAACGTAAATGAATAGTTGGAGAATAAAATAAGCGTTGTCCACGTAAGAGTCTCATAACACGCGCTTGCACTAAAACACAAAAAAACATTTTGCGTTAAAACTGTAATGCCCTTGTAAATTATATACCGTTTTAATTTGCAATCTACGCGGTCGATTCAATGAAAATGATTTCGAATGTTTTCATCTAAAATTTGACAACTATCAACGTTTACGCAGTCAATAAATGGTACGCGTTTTTCACACAACGGTATTATAACCAAACACTCAGTCCAAATAAAAAACTCATCCCAACAGATATATTTAGGAATATGGAATTATTCGGGCAACAATAAAGTTTATTGTGTAAACTTTCAAGACTTGTTCCTCAGCTCGTCCTCAGACAACGGGCGAAAAATGCAATCATCGTATAGACCAAGTCTAACAAATGATTATAGGATTGGTTAACGTCATCTTATCGCAATTGGTTTGGTCAGTTTGAATCTGTCCTTAACGATTTTGTTTGTCACATCTAGGTCGATATGCCGGTTGATGCATGCCTCGTCTGGGTGCATTGGCTCCAAGAATTCGCGGCCCTTCTTAATTGGACAGGCGGTAACAATGCGAGTGTTTCCCCATGGAAATTTTTGTCCAGTTTACAAATTGCGCCTGGTCACCTGCGATAGATTGTGACGTCCCTTTACTGTTAAATGATGTTCATGTATACGGGTTGAGACTGATTTCCTGTTTTGGCCACTATATACGGCATCACGAAGAGAATATACAAAATCGTTAAGAACAGATTCAAACGGATCCAACCAATCCCGAGAAGATGACGTTAACCAAACCTAGAATCCTTTGTCAGACTCGATCCATAAGTTACTTGTTTTGCACGCCCGTTATCTGAAAACGAGCGGGGGAACCAGTCTTAAAAGGTTAACAATAAAGTTTACTGCCTCCCAAATATTCCTTATTTCCAATTATATCCCATCATGTAGATGGGTGTAAATGGTCCAAGCATTTCGGTTAGTTTTCATACGCTAATAGTCATGTATAAGATGCTGCCAGAATTTTAGTAGATCTCGGGGTACAGATTCAGACATGCTTTTGCTTTCGAAACACTTTGAGTTCATCACATATATTGCATAAAACTTACGAAAATTCAACTGAAAGGGGGTACTCTGGAACCAGCCCTACGCGCATGTTGCGGTACATTAAAGCGAAATTCTTTATCACCTAACATGCACGTTCGCAAGCAGTTCTTTAGGCCGGCGAACGCATTTCCTCCTTTTGGGTTCGAGAAGTATTTGGCTTCCGCGAACGCGACCTTCGGGATACTGAAGAAGGCGATATTTTCATGGGTGTTCTCCACTTTAACAAAAATGGCACTATGTATCAACCATTCTGGCGAGACAGAACAATACAATTAGAAAATAAACTAAACCATCTCGTACAAAATCATAAAGGCTTACGATTTGTCCATCCATCACATTTAAAAGTACATTTGTTGAAGGCGTCAAAGCTTCCGTTTATTCTCCGTATAGCAGTGGGTGGATCCTTTGTGTCTGAAGACAATGAAAACGCACTCGCGCAGCTACGCTCAGCTAAAATTGAAGGACAAATTCCCACGTAGTAATACAGCTATCAGCAAATTAAGATTGCAAATGAGTTATGGTATACTCTTGCACATTTGTGCATTAATTTGTCGGGTAAAGAGAGTGAATAACAAGAATTCTTGGATGCACGATGTGGCTGCTTACCCTTTTCAACAAAGTGACAAACCTGAACACACAGCACGTGTCTTTCGAAGTTCTCGCTATAGGCTTTCCGTCCAGATACCTTGTATGGAGTGCACGGCATTGCAGGTTTCTCACAAAAGTAGGCGGTCAAATCCTCAGTTAGGTTTTCTGGAAGAAAATCAGCTATTCCATATTTGCACTTAGTCCAATTTAGCATACGAATATGCGACACTAAGGAGACGTAACAAACGGTAGCGACGAACAGTCGAAACACAAATGTTAAGAAGACACAAACCTCGTCGTCTTGCACAGGCCAAACGGCAGTCCAAGAACTTAGCTTTATCCTCTGGCATGTAACGGATAGAGGTGCATTCTTTGTGTTCACTTTTGCAGATTTCAAAACTTTGCGGTCTCTCGATTGGGACCATGAATGAACACGCTGAAAGAAAAAAAGATCGAATTGAATGTTAGTTTCCATAATCGTAATCAGAGAAGTGTTTTTAATTTTTGATGCCATTTCTGGAAGAAGCCTGCCAAAAGCACACCATGTGCTTTAAAAAGATCAGTAAACACTTGGAGTTCTATTACAAAAGCGCAGCGTGTTTAAACTTGCGGGAGACAACAATTGCGGACATCAAAAGAACCCCAAGTAGATTTGTTGAAAATATTATCATCAGCCTATTCGGAACGAGGGAAACTCTTCAAACATGTGTGATTTAACACTATTTATACATTTGGAACGTGGGTGTCGCTACAATTCTATTGGCCCTAAACTAAGTTTGGCCACCGCCGTAGATTTCCGTTTATATGCACGCTCTTTTTTTCAAGGACGTTTACCGAATGCAAGCTGGCGTGGTCACCACAATAGTAAACAACAACTCATCGACACGACTTTAGTCTTTCTAGGTCAAGGGAAACCTTAGTTATGATATTTCCTGTTCTCGCCTTGTATTATCCTCCTGCCGTACCTCAATGTCTGCAATAAATTCCGATGGTATATTTAAATTTTACATTTTTAGCATTATATATCCACCCTTAAATTCAAATGCTGCCCGAAAACGACGACCGAAGTTCTGCTGAAGTAGGATAGATGCTAATTCTCAGATGTGTCTTTAATTTTATGAAGCCGCTCCAGGACGTAGCCTACCCAATACACATAAACAAGTCACGTTTAAAACCACGAGTTTTCAAAATAGCAGTAACCCTTTATAGGCTCATTGCAAACGCTTAGCGTGCTTAAACTTGGCCGACAAAACAATCACGGACGTCTAAAAGCCTCACGCAGGCTTGGCGAAAATACACTTATCAGCATATTCGGCACTGAGTGAAACCTGCCTAGCATATGTCATTTAACGTTATTTGTAAATTTGAAGTGTGGGTGCGGTTAAAATTGTATTGGCCTTAAACTTTAATTAGAGCACAGCCGTAGATTTCCGTGGTTACGAATACAGTAATTTTTGTGGTATCTTACGCAATATGAGCTGGAGTGGTCATTTGAATGACAAAAAACAACCTATTGGCACAGCCTATAACTTCCGATGTCAAGGAAGGCTTTAGTTATGGGTAATTTGTTCTTCTCTTCTATCTATATTCTTTCAGTCATCTAGGTCCTAAATAAATTCCGATGTTTTATGTAAACACTGAATTTACAATTATTTGTTCACACTAAAATTCAAATGCTTCTGGCAAGGACGAGCACAATTTTTACCAAAGTCAGATATATGCTAATCCTACGGCTAATGAGAAGTTCGTGACTCATTAATGTTATTTACAGTTACCTCAGAGAATTTTTTAGTTGTTGAAACGAGAGTTAAATCCACAATGCTACCAGCAAAATATAGAAGATTTTGAGAGCGCATGAAAGATGTATCTATGTCATCACGATCGACACATGAAGACTTCGCTCCAAGTGCAGGGAGATGATATCCTACAACGTACACACAAACAACACGGGGACAAGACAAGGTCGCGTAATACACGTGAACTTGCTATAAATGTGAGGACAGTTGAATAACATCATGTCTGATGCCTAAAATTAGCAGCCAGTAGCACACAATTTAAATGCGTGTCAATTCTAACCTAGACCCTTATCCCTAACTTTGTTAAAATTCCAACTCTAATCCTACCCTGGTTTCCCTCAAATTCAGTCTGATAATACCCCTCTTGCCTGTTTGTTTCAATTCCGAAACACATGTGCGGTTGCTATAAATATTACAGCAACAGATTATCATTATTACGTCCTGGCCCTAAAATTACAAATAGCCATAGCCAAAAATGTATTAAAATCAGATCTCTAAACGTTGCTCTAGCGCTTTCTCTGACTTGGCCCTGACACTGTACTCAACTAAAACCCTACCCTTGGCCTATGTCTGCTCTCCTTAGAATTTAGAACGATGCTGTACGCCTAACGGGGCTGTTTCAGTATTCGTTCATTTGAAAGTGCTAGTGACGTTTGCAATGACAGTTAAAGTAATCTAAATCGGGTAGACTATTGATTTCAACATCCATTGAACATAAGAGGGACATTCCTTAAAACCCGCCCCAAAACCATTTGTATTTATTGCAGAATAATAAATAATTAACAGTTAAAAACTCTCGATGAGAAACCGAGTAGATTCAGATACAGTGGCATCAGCTATCAGCGCGTAAGCAATTACCTCATACCAGATGACAATATCTCCGAAGATGGCAAATATCATATGTTGCCTATGTAGGTGATTATCAAGTCAATACGTTCCTAGTATAATCATGCAATTCCAAAATTTATCACTTCTACTTTGACTGTTTTTTCTTATATCCTACAGCACTGTGGGGCAGTTTATGTATGCACTCATATAGCAGAGGATACGGGATAGCATAGGACAGCTATATTGCCGCAGACGGCGTGCAAACCAACTTTGAATCCTTCTCTGTCTATGTTGCGTGGCATTTAAGGATTCGGTCCTTGTCTGGTTGCCGTGTTCCCTGTAGTCCAGCTATGAGCGCATGCATGGGGTAACCCTCGAATAATGTCGACAACCTGAAGTTCGCGCATAGTTCGGCTGCACAATGATTGCTAATGCACGCGCGGACTTGCCATGCGAGACTTTTTTGCGGACTAGGGGTCCATGCCAGGCTTGGCAACGCCGTGTTTTTAGCCGTCGTAACATTCATGCATTTGTTTACACTTGACATTGGCGGATATATGGGGCGAACATGTCGAATATTGTGGGCGTTACTGCACGTGTTACCAATTATATAGAAATGTAAAAACATTTCGACTATTTACGGTTCACGTAACTGACAACGCTGCTTGACACTCCCGGTCATGAACGTTTTCCTCTCTATATAATTAAATTTTAAATTCACACGTAACATGATTTTACCTATTGTGAGTAAAGGCACCAGCTTAAATCACACAAATCGTCCGCCAGTATTCCATCGCACCATGATACTCGTGTGGGTGATTTCGGCCCAATAATGCGTCGCCCAATTCTTCCGGTCAGCCTTCTGGTTGGTAATTATGTCTAAATTGTGAGCTCACCGTATAGTAATGCACCAACTTGGAGAAGGTCGTTTATATCAAATCTGTATAAATTCCCCCGAATCTGTGTAGGAACATTTTTGTCAGAATATGTCATCTTTACCAGGATAATCATATTTTCCTTTCGCATGCCTATTGTTTCTGCTGGTTAATTGTCATTTGCATGTACTATATCCAGTGGACTGGCTTAGCGAAATCGTAATAGCAGTCGACATTCAGTTGGAGTTATATCGGAGGAGTTAACGCCATGTTTTTAACCGTCGTAGCATTTATGCATTTGTTTAAACTGAACACTGGCGAATATACGGCTCGGGATTGTGAAATAATGTGGGCGTTACTGCACGTGTTGCCAATTATATAGAAATGTAAAAACATTTGGACTATTTACGGTTCACGTAACTGACAACGCTGTATGACATCCCTGGTCATGAATGTTTTCGTATCTATCTAATTAATTTTTAAATTCACACATAACATGGTTTAACCGATTGTGAGTAAAGGCACCAGCTAAAACCATACAAATAATCCCCAGTATTCCCTTGCAGAATAGTACACCTGTGGGATATTTCTGCTCATTTGTGCGTACCCCAATTTTTCCCCAGAGTCTTCCGATATGTCAGCTCACCGGATATTAATGCACCAACTTGGAGTACGTCGTTTATATCAAAGCTCTATAAATTCCCCGAATGTGTGCAGGAACATTTTTTGCCAGAGTCTGTCATCCTTAACGGGATAATCATATTTTCCTTCCGCACGCCTACTGCTTCTGTTGTTTTATTGTAATTTGCATGTACTATATCCAGTGGACTGTCTTAACGAAATCGATATAACAGTCGACATTCATTTGGAGTTATATCGGAGGAGAGATTACGTACGCCAAGACGGAACATGATATGGCGACCAAATTATGGTCTGTATGGAGGACCTTCATACAACGGCATCAAGGTGCGAACTACAGTGGCCAGTCCACAAGCGGGATGTACGGAACAATTTATGGTCATTAACGCACATTCCTCGCGAAGAATACAGAACTAAAATCAGTGAGGTACAAATGTCCAAACGAGAACGCAGCTTCATATGCGTAACTCCATTCCTATATCTGACATTCCTCCATTTTTCTTCTTGGCTGGTTGGTCGGAAGCAGAATAGATATTCGGCATTGGCATTAGGCGATGTTAAGCCCAAAGGGTCTTCCTGTCATTCGTTCACTGTAGCCCGTTGTACACAGTGTAAAAACATCGCAAAACCCCGAAAAATCAATAAAAAAAAATTTTACTTATCCTAAATGTCTAAAGGTCTTTAACTTATTTGCGTCATAAAACGCGTGTGTGGTGCATATGTTCACCCATATTGGTCGCCAACTGCTGATTGGGGATCCGAGTACGCTCTTAGAACAAGGAATCCGTGGTAACGTCTGCTTAGACAGTGGTGTTTCAAATAAGGTTACGTGCGATGCCTGTATCCTTGTGCGGATGTATCCGAGTAGGGTTCACGGACGCTGTCCATATTCTTTCCGTTATTGATAGTTTGACCTCATAATTCTTCTCCCTACGGTTTTAAACAATTTTTTGGTCCTCCGCTAGCTTTTTAGAATAGCTGATAACGACGCATTGAGTTCCAGTCTGGGAGATGGAATCTTAATATTCATTTTAAATTATGATAAATGAGAAAGTATATGACCTTGAAAAATCTTTGCAGTTGCACCTCGACGTACGCCCGATGACCAATATGTCATCCTTCAATCAACGATCTCAGGTATATTAGTAGGCATATCGTCCTTAATTTGCTGATATATGTTCGATGTCGTTTTAATGCCATAGTTCGGACGAGTTTACTTGCAAAAATCCCAATGCACATTAAGGATTGACATCTCCTGCATTGTCTCACAGACCACCGACTGTAAGTACACCTCTGAGACGTCAATCATTAGGAAAATGTTTGCAGCATTCAGATTCGTGCAAATGTGGTCCACCGTCTTCGGCGGGTAAGGATATCTCCTCACGTCCCGTTCAGTGAGGTGTAGTCAGCGCAAACTTGTATTTGTCGATTGGGTTTTTTCTCCTCTGCGACCAGATCAGTCCAAATTGAATATTCTGCTGGATGTATGATGTATCCGTAGATTTGTTTGAAAACCAAATTTTTCTACGACTTTACTTTCCGACATACCTTTCTTTATGTGTTCATACCGACCGCGTCCTCCGATAATTCCATAAACCTCGTCTCTACCGTTGTGAACTGAATAACAAACGGATTATTCCACAATCCCGATGTGGGAATCGTTTTATTTCCGAGAGGATTGCACGCAGTCTTTGAGGCCAGAGCAGCTGTATATTTACTGGCCGGTTGTCTACAGTGAATGATGGATCTCATGAACTAGTCGCCATAATTCTGAAATGTCTTTTTGATAAGGTCGCCTTGCAATATCGATTATCCCATGACGTAATACTTTAACAATTTGGGCTCGCCAGCATGTCAGCATTTGAATGCACATCTGTCCGACCAGCTTTACACAGTGCTCGCCGTAAAATGTAGTATGCTTTTTCACATTAATTTTCAATCGTTTTATAAATACCAATACATGTTTAGAAATATCCTTTTCCCGGCAATTTCGTAGAGGATCGCATTACGTTCAAATTTTCCACGGGAATAAACGTATCTATCGGTTTTAAAAAGTTTCTTATTATGAGGAATTTTGGGACAATGCAATAGCTATTCACTAAGCACCATACCTGTCCGTTTACCAATGCTACTCACGAAATGTTCATAAACGCGCGCGCCCATTGCAAAATTGTATGTAGAGTATATTATGTCTTCTTCGAAATATAGAGGAATATGGGATTTTCTTTAAGCGGAAAGCATAAACCTCGTTAACTGAAAGCAATAAACGTTAATGCAGCTGCTGATCATGAAACAACTTTGTCTCCCATACCACCCGATGCTCAAGCTGGCTCCGTAGTAGACTTGCTGTGGTTTCAACCCAGAAAACTACACCTCGGACGTTCTGGATAGATCCTACCGTCCACAGGTCCTTAACCCCATAAAAGAAGTGTTAAGCGGCTGTTACTCGGCCTTCTAAATTCACATATTGGACTTGAACATCGGACTGTTTGGCCATTCATTTGGTCTCTAGGAGCTATGCGGTAGGTAAGAAGAACTTTGTCAATATTTGCTCTGTTGACTCCTTTAGTCCACATCTTCTTCATCACGCTCTTGAATGTGTCCGCGAGACGATTCAAGTTGGCCAATCGCTTAGGCCTGCAAGGCGGCAATATCCTGCGTCCAATTTTAGAATTCTGACGATACTGTTGGAATAGAGAGAAAGTAAACTGGCTTCCATTTTCGGCCTATGATCTCCGTAGAAATAGTGTAACGCGCAAACAACCCTTCCGAATTTCTGAGCGTGACCTTTGCAGTTGTTGCCTTTTCGTCTAGAACGTCTAGCCATTTTGGACCATGCGTTGACAAGTATTAAACAAATCTGATTGGTGAACGGTACCCTGAAGTGCACATGGACTTTACTACATGGTCTTGTCACCTCCGCCATAGCGCCCGCGGTGTGTCTGGTAAGTTCTTAGCCCCACGTTTACATGGACCGTTGATTTGAATAGAAACTTTCACGTCACAATTATTTCTCTGTCAAGGTGCCTACATTCGAGCCAGTTGTTGTGTTCGTGTCATAACCTGATTTCAGGCATTGAGTTCTCTCAAAACTCTTCGCTGATATCTGACTGGAATCCGACGGTGCCAACAGTGTCCCTTCTCAGTTGCTACAGTTGCTACTGGAAGCGTTTATCGAGCCTGTCCATAACCTCATACAGTCGTATCTGCCAGTTCTTTTGACGGGTGGTTGCTATGCAACCAGTCTACCCTCCGGCCATTATCCTTAATATGTCTAACGTAATGTCCCTGCCTGTAATTTTGTATGCATAACAGTTTCTTGTTTTCCTCCCAGTCCCCTTCCACTTCCCTTCGGCGCTTTGCTAATTTAAATGTTTGATGTCTGGTTATGAAATTTCGCCGAGTGTTCACGCATTCAGTGTAGTAAACGATATTTCGAAACGAACATCTTAAGTAATTTTAAATACCAGAAATGCAAATGGCGATGTGCAATGAACCAATGAATGTTAACTTGCATAAACATGCGATGCTTTTGTTTTTCGAACAAGTGGATAAGAGCAAAATATCAAATTCGTTCTAATGAGTGAAAATGAAAAAGAACAAATTCATTATAAAACGTATAGCTAATGCATCTATGGTACTACGGTTTGTCGTATATGCAAACGATAAAGGGTCGGAAAGACTGGCAGAGAACGGTTTTACAATACCTAAGGCAATCCTTTCAGCCAGCTTGAGGGGTAACGGAAGATTTCAGAAACCAGAGGAGTCTTCGTGAGCGTACAAATTGGCGCCCGCGTGCAATAATGCAACACAATGACCAGTAATACATTTAATATTCGCGCAGATTTCAGCCGAAATAAGAGAAAGCGAAGGGAGGGAAGATTAAGTATAAGACTGATTGGTAAACAGGCCATTTTGTTATTTACTAAGAATTGCAACACCCTTAGACCTTGCTTGTTGAATCCAAACGGACGAAATATTTGACAGTAATGATAGAGAATAGTTAAAACTAGGAGTATCTCTTAATGTACATCACGTTTCAGAAATGTTGGACTCCCTGTGCACATGTTAACAGCTCTATCTAAGGATACTGATGGCAGATCGCTATAATTGATGTTAACGTAAATGTGAAAATAAGGGTCAGTTTCATTACAGTTTTGTCATTATGAATTACTTAAACAGAGCAAGACTTAAGGAGAAATGGTGAGACAACGTGCGGCGCGGTAACTGTTGATCAACGTACATTTTATATATGTTTCTCTCTTGTTGCTATACGGAAAGGTGAGAAGGCATAATCATAGGTTAAATGTAGTTTTAAGAAAACAGAGGAGTCTTCGTGAGCGTGCAGATTGGCACCCGCGTGCAGTAATGCAACAAAATGGCCAGTGATACGTTTAATATTCGCGCAGATGTCAGCTGAAATAAGAGAAAGCGAAGGGAGGGAAGAATAAGTATAAGATTAATTGGTAAACAGGCCATTTTGTTATTTACTAAGAATTGTAACACCCTTGCTTGTTTAATCCAAACGGTTTAAATCGCAGCATAAGTTAACAGGGTTAAGGCGAAATTCGTGTTACCGTTGTGTGTATCAGTTAAGGAGGAGATAGGTCGAGCATATAAACATTTGGTTTATTGTCACAAGTTTTCTGACTGGTGCAGGAGTCCATCGTCAGAGGTAGCAGCAGCAACAGGACAAAGCGACAGTTATAGGGCTTGTAGCGTAATCATGGACTGACGTTGCAAGACTGGAAATGAAAAGGAACAGGAAGAAATTTCGTTTGCAGAATCAGAACAGCAGATAGAATTTTCGTTTATAGATTCGTTACACTTGCATTCGATGTTCCAATGTACATGTCGTCAATTGTCCACTTACGGAAAACCAGACATTTGTAACGATCTTAAGAGAAGACTTCTTGCGTTTCATAAAATGTAGCAGTGAATTTAAGCCCTATTGCTAACTTTACAAGCCGCAGTGGTAAACGCAGAGACATGCCGTTTCATGGAAGTCTTTTTTACGTTATTTAAAAATCTGACGATTAGACACTTTTTTTACAAGCAAATTATACGTTTTAACCAAGTATGAAATTAAAATATAAGACGCAATGTTCCAGCAACGTGGCAAAATAATGAATATTACATGCAGGTTTTCCTGAAATATAATTAAATTTTGAATTTTTTTTAATTACTGGCACATTGTATGCTATATAAGCAATCATTTTTACAAAGTACGAGTTTCTCATGCGGTTGACCAGAAGGTCTTTCAAAAGCTGGCATGCTTTCTTAATGGTTACGTTAAAATTTTAGGCAGGCCTTCTTGTTTGTGCTCTGAGAATGCCATTTACTAAAAAATCAAGCGCAGTTTCTGTCACTTTTTCTGCCGCTTGCTTGCGCAATCGGAGTTTTCAAAGTCTATAATTTTCTGGTGTGCTCGACAGTTGGGTACGACTGTTGAAAACGACAATGTCTAGTTCATTTTAACTGAAGCTGCATATATGTTTCACACGCGGCCTCGGCCGAATTTTCGGGGTCCATACGGATCTCCTCTATTGTATGCATGAAACATCAGGGATTCAAATACTTGAGGACACGCCTTAAATTGAAACGTGAACGTTACGCCACTTTGTCTATTCAAAAGTTATAAGTAGGCACGTTATAGCGAGTTAGCTGACACTTCTGCATGGCAATACACCGATTGAGCGCGTGGTCATCTTGACTGACCGGAGGCTGATAGAAACGAAAGAGCCATTTCACGGAGACAGTTCAAATAAAAATGTGCTAACGATGAAACCATATTGCTAATGGCTTTATATTTCACAATCCCGATGACACACATCGTGGGAGGACCACCAACTGCGAAAAGTATGCGTTGCAGATGCTAAGTAAAATATGGAAACATGTATGGCATTCATTGCAATCTTTGCTTGATATCGTATCTAATGAGGACATATCATAATAAGCAGAATGTCTATAAGCTTATCATTGTGTCATATGAGTGTAACGAACTGTGGTCAATGGATCGTATGTGCACTCATTGACAAAACCCAGTGAGAGCTTTCATCGAAAGATTATAACATGTCAAATACTAAGCAAAGTGCATTATACACATTAGTAGTGTCACATATTATCGACGTATTTACTGTGAAACAAGCATCTGGCAATTAAATGTGCACACATATAAAATTCCTGATGCATTTATTTGGGCATCTTTAACAAAGACCGAATTATTAGTGCTATGTTAGGCAACTGAACGCCTTCTGTAATGTAAGTTTGGCATCGAGATTGTGCATACTGAAGGCGGCTACTTCTGCCTCATGTCAAAACCGACGGCACCCATTAAAGACTGCACTTTCGTATCCGTTTTTCTCTTGAAACATCTAAAGGCAAAACATGTTTTATTGGGAGGGAATGAGTAAAAAATGCACACATGTATGTCTACTGATATAATAAAGTCAAGGGACTCCTGATATATGACTCAAAAAGCTCTATCTGTGCAAGAGGTTTGACATATGCCTGGTTGCGAGTGTTTATCTAAACAAGACCCAACAAAGCTAACACTGTTTTTTCTTTCCTTGCCATAATTAATGATGATAGGTGGAAGTCATTTTATTTCGTATGTCCTGATGGTTGTACGACATAATATCGTTAATCATTGCACGCGAAACCCATAAAAGCCGTATGAAAGAGAAGATTAGTAATAAAGAGACTTTCATTGACCAATGAACCAGGTTGTGTTCAGTGTGTATAAAAAATGAAAGTTAGGAAACTAGCGCCGAGAACAACGATGATACTACAGTTTGCAATTTGTCTTTTTGTTTAATTATAGAAGAAGTTCGCCAAAAAATATATTGCTAAGTATGGTACACTATCCAAAATTAAATACACTGTATACCACATCTACAAAAGTTTCTCGAAAATTTCGCGATCTTTTGCATAGACATTGATTTAGATGCAGTGCTTTGCTTCGAATAGTTTTTCCTTGGTTTCGTCGACAATGACGTCAAAGGGATAGGCTTTCGGAATAGAATACCTCTTCAGGTTATTTACTAATACACATTAGATTTTTTCATCGGCTTTCATTAGTTCCGTTATGTACTGACCTTATGAATCTATTCAGTTAACCGCGGCGCCTGTTGACAGATGTACATAATTTTATAATGAAAAAGGCAACATTCTACCACCTTCAGGATGAAGAATGTATTAGTGCGACTCTCATTGCAGCATAATCTTCGGCCAGCCATACATTTTATTTCTTGATGTCATCCCTATGTAGCACAGCCCTGGCGTTTAATAAAATTATTTCTACCAAACTACGGAAATCACTGCACCTTATGCTGATTGTATATAGGTGCACTTACAATTTCATGTGTACATTGAAATGACGGCCTGCCGCATCCTTCTTAGTCCCGCACTATAAAAACGAATTCCGTAAACAAATATGTTACTGGCAAAATTTTAGTAAGACGTGCATTTAATATGTACATTGTGTGTGCAGTTTTCAATAGGGTCATCAAGCACATTGCCTATTACCCTTAAATACACACTATGAATGCATCATGGATATCCGACGGTGCAGCAGTGTTTCCAAAGCATGCATTGGTGGCCGGTAGCACAGTTTGAAGTTTCAGATGCAAAAATTCGGCGGAGTTCAGTTTATTCTATATCATTATACTCTTAGGAAATTTAAATCATTTCTGCCCCTTTCAGCTTCAGGATATAGGAAAGGTGACGGGTCAATACGTACAATATGTACCTGCCTCAACAAATGCTACTTATCAGGTCAGATCAACCGTATCACCTTAGACTCGGCCCGGGTAGTCGATTCACTGGCAGTTTTGAAACTATGAGGTTTGACGAAGGGAGCACGCGTGTGAAGTCCTAATTCAAGATTCGAAAATATTTCTTTACATTATTGTTCGCCGAAATTCGTTTGAACGATTTGCGCATCGGATCGACTGGAACGAACACATCCTGCGGCTAGTGTCTTCTCGGTGCATTGGGAAAATTGTGACTTTCCAAAATATAACAGTTCTATATCTGCCACTGTAAACCGAAATATTTACCACAGACACATATTTATGGCAGAATATCCATCATTTCTGCACCTGGAAATGCACATTACTGCTTTGTCGGTCGTGTGGATGCTTTGTAGGTCATCTTTCCCTGACGATTATTTATTTTGTGGTGTAAACCACGTAGCCGTTCTAACGAATGAAACGTCGCAAACTGCTGTGAAGATAACTTCCTACGGCAACGTCAACCTTAATATCTTACTACGACTGAAAATTTTTGTATTTTTTAACTTTCGCATGGCCTATAACTGCCCATGTTTATTAGCATGCCATAAATTAGCTCGCTCGAAAAGCATGCATACTTACATGTTCCATGAAATAGTGTGCTTAGTGGATTCCGGATGTTGCTTACATGTTTAATATGAAAGTTTTTTAGAATACTTCTGGAAGTAAAGTTCGTCTGAAGCTCAGATTGTGTGATGGATATAATCTACAACCGGTTACCATGTTTAGCAAAAAGAAAAGTTTGCGAAAACTCCCACGGAATATCTCAGAAGAGCACTTGGCGAGCATCGCTTATTGGTCCATCTGGTTGCTTCTCATTGCAAATACGTTTGCTATCAATGTTCTTTATCATGCTACTTTTAATAAGTTCCGTAGGCAACACAGATCGGATATTGCGTTGTGCAAATTGAAAGGAACACAAAAAGGATTTTTTCCTATCTATCATTACAAAGTACAACACGTCAAAGTGACGAATATATGCTGGTTTTATGAGGTCGTAAACTAGTTAGATTACAGATGTCGCATCTCAGGGCATAAATCGGATTTGTAATTTTTAAATTCGGTAGGTTTTTATTATTCTCCTTTCCTTATTTCGTTCAATGGTTAGTTTCGCAAAAAATGTTCATATGGCTTATTTCATTAGTTGATGCGTTTGAAGGGAAAGAAACTTAGTTGTTTGCCAACATCATAAAGGGAATAACAACTGGATATTCCGTAGGCAGTTCGGGAAATTTTCGCTATCATATTGATAATCCTTATGCTGTGTGCTAGGACATGAACATTTAAATTATAGTTACAATGTTCATTTGAGAAGGCAGCACGTTCGGGATAACAGCATGTTTGTAAGCTTAACTGGCAGAGCATTAATTTTGGCTGGCACTTCACGAAACGAGCCAGGGGTGTGAGTAGAAATCTGCCGGTTCAACCAAATATATCAAACAGTTTCATATGTAGGGCAACAAATTAAGAACGATTTCCTTTTTGTGTGTTGAGTTAGACAAATTCCTCGACAAGTATATCGGTAATGATTGCAGTACTCCCTACTACTGTAACGTAACCACAGCCCTAACCATCACCTTGCTAGCTCAAAGTCCATCCTCAACCTCAAGTGTGGCTCCTCCAACGTCACAAAAAGACAAAATGATACATATTAGAAGTAAGTACAACATATCAGCGCTTTTTCTATTGTCCTTTAGCTTTGCCGTAACGCGAGACGGCATATAGAATTCCCAGGTAGTTTGGTCTATGTAATTATTAAGCGATAAATCAACTTTTGCTCGATATAAAGATGTTTTCTTGCCTTGTCCCAATTTCTTTAAATAAGTGCCAAAAGATATACGACGGGATTTAGGTCCGGGATGATAGTGGGAAAAAAGATGCTTCGAAAGCCGCAAGCGGAAAGGCTGGCTGTGGTCTAAAATATTAGATTATATTTGTAAGCATAATTGGAAACATACCTAGACTTAGCGGTGGACAGGGGCATTATCCTGCAATATTACGGTGTCCATTTGATGACGCTGAATGTCATCTTAGCTGTAGGCAGCATTTACAATGTAGATGAACATCTTGCTATTTATCGTCTCGGCTGTCGAACTCCAGACCCATCGCTCTCATAATGCGATGGCCACTAAAACCATCAGGCGTTGACCGTTCTTGAAAATTGGTGTCGATATAGTGTGCTGTCATGGAAAGTTCTTCCCGCATATGACCACCTGGGCCGATTTTGTAGGCTTGTCTAAAAATAAGACCTCATCACAAAAGCAAATGCTTATTCAGAGCGACAGACTGCGATTAACATATGTTTGAGCAAACAAAAACCGACAGGGCAACGGGCTCGTGGCCCGGTAAGTAGAGGCGTTGACTTCTAAACCAACAGGTCGCGAGTTCGAGGCTCGGGTGTTCCACACTTCGGGCTTGGGTATGGCTGGCTGACGACGGCTAATAAGCCAGAAATGGCCATTCCAGTCTCCCTTGTCTTTGTCGGTAATATCATTCTGCCTATATATCATGCGCCGATGTGCGGCTGCTGGTTGGGCTCGAGAGAGAGTCCATAAGGCACAACGGAACGAGTGAGTTCCGTATGAACGATCAGTGAGCGCCCCCTAACAAACAAAAAGTTTTAACTAAGTTGTCCACTTACGAATGGCTTTCTTATGCGTTTTGATGATGGAAACCGAACTCTTTCATTCTTTTTCTAATAATGCGCAAATAAGCCATTGGCAGGTGTTCTCTGTTAATATATCGAGCGCTTCCATATGTCAAGAACTTTTCGGAAGCTATCGGTCGCCTTCTCGCACCACTTGGAGTTGTAGTTGCACACAGACCGGAGGCGACCATCAGGCGTCTGGTAATGAAACCGAAATACCCGCTGCCACTGCCAGAAATGTCTGGAGTCGATTATCGGATTTGGTGCAGTTGCGGACAAAGCAGCTACGTCGGAGAAACCGGAAGACTGCTCCGAAATCGAATGGCCGAATACGCTGTAGCGGTGCGGAGAAGTGACTCCAGCTCTCACGCTGCGGGTCATTCGACGAGATCCGGCCCCGCATTCAAATTGGACGAGGCCGAAAGTCTCGCAAAAGTGACACCCGCTCTTGCCGGGAGCTGCTTGAATCATGGTTTACTGGTCCCCAGTTCATTAAAAAGTGCACTGACCTCCCACTTCCATAGTCAGTGCTGAGAATTCGCCTAGGCGGACTAATTAGCCTTACGGGGAACGAACAGGCAAACAGTGTTCTCAACGCCAGGGTCGATGTGTCCGATTGGCGAGAAATCATCACACCAACAGCCAACACATCGGATGAATTTGCAGCAACTGACGACGCGAAGGTCGGTCATCAAGCAATTAGCACACCAAGAGCAACGATCCTTGATGAAGGGGGAGCCGTGAACATTCATAGGTAGGCGGGAGCATGGCAACTGCATCCTATGAATACTGCAGTCTTTTGTGCATTAACTACCCGTATATGCTTTTGTCTCTGATGATGGGTTCGAGCAGCAAGCCAAAAGGTCAGGTTAATAAAGCTCTTGTCCCAGCTACCGTGGCTACTTTTTCAAGACTACACAAAATGCATTTATTGTCGACCTGTCATAATAGTTTATATGACCGTCGACTTTGCGTTATATTACCTGCATCAGCGTGTATGTTGTAATAACTTGCAAAAAACCGCGAATACAATAAATACCCGAATGAACAAATAATGTAATGGCATTTGAAATAAAATTAGTGATCATGGATGAAAGCTAATTTGCGTATCCCAGAGTTCTTGTTGAACAGAAGATGAACAAGCGATCTCCGGGACAGTTCGCGCACTAGTCTGAGCCCTACCGTCTGAGACTGTGAGAATGCGGCGTCAAATGGACAGTTTTATAATCAAACAAAAATGCAGTGATTGGTGTTCACGATAATGCTGGGTCCACCCCGTCTCACGTTGGCGTAAATGCGTACCACCTTGGCTGGGAATTGAGCCTAGCCTCTTCAACGCGGGGACGGCTTCGGCTACTATGAACCTGTGTTTTCTCGTCGATATGTATAAGGCTGGTTCGTTGTTGTTGAAAGGAGCAGGCCAGCCGACTTTCAAGAAACGCTTAACGGCATTTTCACCCAAATTCAGTGGACACAAGAGAACAAGGAAATGCCGAAGATTTGACATTGCTTGACGTGTTCTTCACATGCAGACCTAATGGAGTACACAGTTACAAGGTGTTCAGAAAGGAGATTAAAAAGATGCAGCTTTTAACTGTCACGGTAACCATGCGATGGCTCATTAACGCGGCCGTTTTCGAGCAATCTTCAAAAGGGTAGACGCAAAATGAAGTGAACCGTAAGGACGAGTAAGGGAACTATGGTATCTTCGGGACCAACTGGCAAGGAATGGATAAACAAATGATATCTTCAGCAACTGCCTTATCCCGCGCCCTAGGAGAACAAACAGTGTAGAGGCACAAAAAAGCTGACACTCTTCGCCCTGTCAAAAAATTATGTCAGAAGCAACGGAACATATCGCCGGAGTGCTCGACTTGCGTATTGTCCAGAGTCCGTCAACTACCATGCGCACAAAAGTCATGCAAATGAAGAACCAACTAGATGCAGGAGAACAATCTGGCGTCGTTTGTCAGATGCCATTCTTTGACTGACCTCGCCATTATACAGGACAGACCGGATGGCGGCTTAGCTCGCGAATAAGAAGACATAAACAGACATTTTGGACATGGGAACCACTGTCTCAGATCGTTTCTCACAATTCGAATGAAGGCCACAAACTCAAGTTCGTGGGCACGCGGATAATCCCGCGAGCCAGAAATAAAACAGGGCGAGAACTCATGAATATTTGGGCGTCTGACACCAGCTCCATTTTTGAGAGAGAGTGAGAAAGGAATTTGCTCTGTTTTGTTATTATTAATGCCTAGTTTTCAGCAAAGATTGGCCCCAGTCACTGTTGATAGTGAACACGTTATCATATTATTCCAGAGTCGAAACGTTTGACACAAGAGGAACGATTATTATGGGGATGGGTCAAATCTTAGCTTCTGTATTTCTATCTCTTCGCACCGATTATAGCGCGCCAGAATTGGCAATACAAAATTTGAAAAGCCGATGTGCGACAAGTGATAAGTTGGAAGCTCCTCGGGTGGGCAGACATGCGAACTGCTGGTCCATGATTTCAGTCGTCAATTTCAGTGGCAGTGACCTAGATAAAACACTGTGCAAGCTGAGAGGTGCGCGCAAGTTGTCTTATTGTCTGCAACACCGACAATATGTCAGCGCTTGATTAACCTCACAAACAGATTGCAATATATCAACAATGCCGACAGTATCATCAAAGCCGTCTTTACTAAGATTTTAGAAAACCTTCCAGTACTATCACCTGAGCTTCACAAATAGTCCTTTCTAAGTCCAAGATGCCGACAGCAACATCAAAGTTAAACCGACCAAGCTTCACGTTACTTTTAAATAGAGCAGGTAGGCAAAAACGACACGAAAGATATCACAGCCTTCATGCTACACGTCTTTTGGTTGAAAGGTTCATCAACACTTCTCATTACATTATAATGTGTATCGAACGTTTATAACCAGGTAATTGACAGACAATTTTGTATGGTTATACGTTGTTTGAACAGGCGGTCAACAAACCAGATCGAATGTTGTTGGGAGCCAAGAGTCCATATCCTGGAGACTGTAAGAATAAAAATATGGTGGGATTAAAACTAGTCTGCTATTGAATTCATGCTTCATAATCTCGATGAAGCACATCGTATGATGCCCATCAACTGCAGAAATATGAGATGCCTTTGCTATGAGCATCGTATAGGATAAAGTGATAGCAACATTTGCTGAATAGCTATGTCATTCATATTGTTAGAAATACGTTTTGCGAACTCATGGATCAAGATATAAAGCGCACATGTTAGTGGCATTGACCTGAATAAAACAACATACAGGCTAAAAGCTGAGTTTTAGTCGTTTAACTGCCAGCGCCACCGCCGGTATTTCCGTGCTTGGTTGGTCTAAATAATAGTCTGTAATAAATCCCCAATGTCGACAGTACCATCAGAGGCGACCAGTCTAAACGTCAGGTAGTCATTATTATGCAGAGCATGACCTTTCTAAGCAGACGCTAGGTTTGTGCTTAACAAACACATCATGCTTACAAGTTAACGAGTGATCCGCAACAACGCGCGCGTTATTACAGTCTTCGTTCTTTCTTATTTAGGGTTCAGATGCAATCACAATTAGTAAACGCTCACTGATTATAGACGACCGATGGACACGCTTCTAATAAGATGCTATGTCAAATAACTAATTGAATGTTCAACCGTTAGTTGGCGGTGCCATGTGTACACCTCTAGACAACTTAAAATATTTGGGTAGAACACTTTCACCAAAGGCATAATTATAACTGCTATTTTGAATTAGTTTAGTTTTCTGAACTGTCCAATATTTGGGACGAGTTCTATCGAATGCAAGAGCACAATTTTCCTTATGTTTGAATTGACTGTCACGCTTAGCAAACGGACCAAGTGACAGAAAACGTGACTTTGTGACTTTGTGTTTATCCGTTTTATCCATTGGTTAGGGTGTCAAACATGTTTTTTGGATTGCTGGCAGGAAACATTTAATGCCCTCAGTGAGTCTTCCCGTACAGTGTACACCGGAGAGCATGGACCAGAAGTTTGCAAATCTTATGTGTAGCAATAAAAAAGGAGTAGACATTCAGCTAAGTATGCTGTCTTCTTATCACAGCGATTAGTTCGCTGGATGTCAATCATGCTTTATGTGGGTTTACAGCAATTGTGTCCTATAATACTACAGATGATGGGCATTCCTAACCCCTTTCGTCGACTCACGTGTATGGTAGGATTCATGGAGATTGTGAAACAACAAGACAATGACGATATTATTTCAGAGCTAAAACGTTTTTTTTCCTTGAACAGTCTCCGGGATCTCACCACGCAGCTCCCATCCGTTTTGGAGCTGCCATGTTGGGCGCTCGTTCAATAGGTGACTTAAAGTGCATAATGTTCACCATCTGACCCCGAAGAACCTTCCGCTGGTAACTACTGAATAGACAAAGTATACAACGAGTAGTGTCGATTGGCAACACAACGAAACTGCAAACCTACAAAGGAGGTTTTATTGAATTCCGAAAGTTCGGTAGAGGCGGTATCCGGAACAAACATGTTATTAAAGATCAGAGCTAGTATGCAGTTCGGGTCGATATATTGATAAAGTGTCAGATGGATAGCAAACAACAGACATAGTACGTTTATCACTGTATACCACTTGGCGCGACAGAACAAGCGTACGATTGACATGTGAGGCGAGTCGTCATAAGGTCATGATAGGTTACTGACGGGGATAGGAGGGAGGGGTAGGGGTCGGGGAAAAACGGCGACCCTCTTTGCTGTGCGTAGTGTTTTATTCAATTCAAAGTCCACTGGCCGGCTCACCCGAAAAAGCCGTTTAGAGGACCTGATCATTGTTGACCATCTCTTGATGGAAGACGACATTGTGACAGCAGTAATCAATGGAATGCTGGTCATAATATATGCATATTGCATGTTAGTAACCATGTCCTCATGCTTTCATTTAATCGCTTGCAATAGAAGTGTCTAGCCGAAAATCTATATTAAACTTCATCAGTGAGATTGAGTACTATTACTATTACTACGTCTACGTCTACGACTACTACTACTACTACTACTACTACTACTACTACTACTACGACTACTACGACTACTACTACTACTACTACTACAGAAATACTGCTAATTTTACATATGCACTGATACTTTTTTCATATAAATCATGTAAACAACAACCGAAATCCACAAACCGGATTTTTCTATTGTACATTTTAATTATACGGGATGTTTGAATGAGCAACCGCATGACATGCTAGTTAATAACGCACTTTAAAACCCATGTGTAGTCAAAATACACATTTCGTCAGGAGCATTTCATTTGCATTAAAATGCTTAATTTGATAACGAGTCCGTGAATCAACTACAGGGCATTCTGAAATTATCTATTCGACAACATTTGCAGGTAGCTTCTACCGCGACCCCGACAACCGTAAGGCAGAGCTGATTTTAACAGCATCAACATAAGTGACAAAGTGTAAACGTGTACCTCTCCGGGCAGTTGGAGGGTAAAATTGCAATCTGCCTCAAAAGCTCCCTGTTTCGGGAATGATGGGTCGTCAGACATTGGTATTTGTCCACGGTATGCATCGCGGATCACAGTCACAGGGATATTTACTCTAATGCTGTGGAAAGTGAGAGTCTTGACGCTGCACCGACAAGTCACCTTCCGTAGGTTGTGTTCTTACCAGTGTACAGGGTAACCAATTTGGCAGGTTTTGTTCAGACGAAGGTCCGCGAACTCCACCATGCACGAATATTTGCTTGTATTCGATCCTGTCTTCGTACACGTGGTTCCTTCACCAAACTTCGATATTTCAAAGCTCCCTGTGCTACGATGAGCCAGTCCAAAGGGGACGTGGTACTGTTGAGCCGACCTGATTTGTAGAATTTTTGAAACACGTTGGATATTATGAGTTTCGGCCCGTCGAATGTACACGATCCTGGAGATGGAAACGATGGAAGTTAATTGAATTTGCAAAGGCATGTTGATGAGGATGAAACCGACATCTGCTTTCACACCGAGAACTGCACTATGGGCTTAATACATACGTGATTGAAACACAATTACTCTGACGATTGCTAATGGCGTGTATTAACTGACAGGCGAACATTTTTGACTCTAAGCAGATTAAGTTCCCGAAAATCACAAGAAAACACGGTTTATTAATATATTCCTATCAACTCCGTAATGGCTTTTAAGCGCACAGTTATGACGCTCATCTGAACCGTTGCAAATGTACCGGACGAGTTTGCACTTTTTTTATGGTAAAAAAATATGTCCTGTAGATTAACGTAACTGATCTTCCAGAGAAGATATCCTTATCACATTTACGCACTGAAACCACACATTTTTTTGATTGATCATATTTGCGGTCACATTTTGGGTCAGACTATTAACGAAATGTTAACTGTATTTTATTCGAAAGGCAGTTTTTTAAGAAACGTGTGTGAAGCACTTACATTATTCTAAAGAATAGCATAATTATCAGTTAAATGTGCATGAACACAAAGGACAGGTCAGTCGTTTGAATGGCGGCTTTCAAATTCCCACTGGCTACTTAAACTAGTAGACGCATTTGACAATGGTTTAGATTGTGGAGTGCTACCTGGTTCATTATCGGATCTCGCACACCTTTCACTGTCAACCGAAGAGATCAATTACATGGAATAAATTTATTAGCAGACTAACATTTCTGCATAGACAATAGAGAAGGATGTGACCGTTTTTGCGTTGCTAGTCGTTATCAGCCACCCACAGCGAGCCCCAGGTCTTACAAGGCTTGGGGCTCGAATTCGCATCCCATTAGCTAATTTGCAACACTCTTATCACTGAACACGTGCATGCTGCCCTCCCGATAATGGTATTGTGCTTATATTACAATGCGATAGTCGGCTGCTTGCGGCGCTCGTGATTGAACCCAAAGGCTAAAAGCACGGAAAGGCTCTCCTGTAGCGGGATCGGCATGTGCCCTTCTATCATATATTCGCATTTTTTACATGGATGATAAGCGTAATTGTTTAAACACATGCAAGAGTGTTTATGAACTATGTTTGAAAAAATAATATTTTCACAAAAACATATCACTTTCCATTATTTTTACCCAATGCGTCCTACTTACGTAATATTTTGTTGCATGACTTTGCCTTGGTCATATACATAAGACCTATCGGAAACTGCAGGATCACCATGATTCTAGGAGGTTACCACCTAACAGTCAGTGTATATAAATGTCAGACACAACATCCCGTATTGGTCCATCAGGGAGATTGTCATTATAAATCTGTTTTCTACCAATGTTCCCTATCAAGCTACTTTTAATAAGTTTTAAAGGCAACATTGATCCGATATTCGTGTTGTGCAAATTTAAACTAATTCCGAAGGGATTTATGGCTATCTATCCTTTTGAAGTAAAGCATTCCAAAGTGACGAAAACATGCTCGTTTTCTGAAGTCGTAAAACTAGACATATTACAGATGTCGCATCTCATAGCATATATCGGCTTTTGGAATTTTTAAATTCTGAGGTTTTTCTATTTTCCTTCCCTTATTTCGCTCAGTGGTAATTTCCGTAACAAAATTATTTATATGGTTTATGATATTAGTCGATACGTTCGAAGACAAAAAAACTTAGCTGTTTTATAAACATTATAATGGGAATAACAGCTGGATATTCCGTATCCAGTTAGAGAACCTTTCGCTATCATACTGATAATCCTTATGATGTGTAGTGAGACACGAACATTCGAATTATAGTTACAATGCTCATTGCAGAAGGTTGCACGATCGGAATAACTGCATGTTTGTAAGGTTATTAGGCGCAGAATAAATTTTGGCTGTCACTTCATGAAACTGCCGGTTCAGTCAAAATGTCAGTCGGTTTCACCTGGAGGGCAGCAATTGACGAATGATTTCCTCTTTGTATGTTGTGTTAGACAGATGGCCCGACAAGTCTATCAATGATGTTTGCTGGGCTACCTACACCAGTAGCCTAACCTCAGCCCTAACCATCACCCTCTCACCCCTAAACATATCAACAACCTTAAATCGGGCTGCCTGGAATTTGGCGCAAGGTCACCAGTAATACGGAGGTCACTTAATCCTGTAGCCACTGCAGCCACGATGGCCGAGCAGGCCGACGCGTGTCTAAGGTGATAGGAAGGTCCAGTTCGTGACCTTTCTGATGACAGATCCCGAAATGTGAACTTATATCGCTGTAGCGCACAAACTGCCTACGCCGCATCCACAAAAGTTATATTGTGTTGAGGATACGACCAAGCTTCAAATTGAGGTTTAGTTTGATTTATAAAGTATCATTTATTGACTAAAGCATAAGTCGTTTTACGTAAACCTACCAAATTAAAAAAGGACTCTATGAGAGCTCAACTATTCAAGGCCTAATATAACTGCCAGCAGAGAGGGGAACGTAAAAAAGGGCAAATTTATGAAATATAGTATCAAATACTACGTATCAGCATTTGTTAATTGTCTTTGCCGTTAGGCGAGAGGGCATGTGGACTACCTAGTTTTCTAAGGTAATTTCGTCTATCTAATTATTAAGCAAAAATTCCAACTTTTGTCCCATAGAAAGATGTGTACTTGCCTTGTTCCAATTTTCTGAAATTAGTGCAAAACGATCTTCGATAGGATTTAGGTTCGGGATGTTGGCGGGAATAAAGATGCTCCGAAGGCCGCAGGTGGGGAGGCCGGCTGTGTTCCAAAATATTAGATACTATTCGTAAGCTGATTTGGAATCATACCTTCTCTGACCGGTGGATAGGGGAATTATCCTCCAACATTACGATGTCCATTCGATGTCTTTTAATGTCGTTTTAACCGAAAGCATGCTTTAGAATGTAGATGAAAACCTAGCCATTTATCGTTTCCGCTGTTGAACGAGAGACCGGCCGCCCTCCTAATGTGATGACGATCGAAACTGTCAGGCGTCGACATTCCTAGAGAATTGGTGTCCATACAGTGTGCTGTCGTGGAAAGTTATTCAATCAGTAGTATAACGATGGCATTACATTGTTTACGTAGGTCATCTAGACGGTTGTGATGTAGCGGGCCTGTGGTGCGCATTGCAACGTTGATCCAGCTTCATTCTACAAGTTACTACTGATCCAGACACAACGAATTCCTCAGCCAAAGCATTACAAGATACAACACTATGTTGGAGAGAACACTAAGCGTTTATGCAACCGGGCACCAGTCACACGCAATTTGGGAGAACGACCGCTCAAATTAGTCGTAGTCGGTAAGTGGAAGAAGTCTCCGGTACGGTGCAGCCGTGACCACCACGTAGCCAACGGAAAACGTATATTAAGTCACGATGTGTCTGCCTGTAACTCAAGATTAACTAATAGTGCTTCGTAGGATAGGTACTCCTGTTCATTAACAATTTTGTTTGTCTGCCATTGAACTTTTTTGAAAGTGCTAAGGTATTTAGCGGTCCATATGCCGATAGCGAACTTTCGATGCGGCCGCACTAAATGTCGAAAGATCTTGGACTAGTGATTCCCATTTAAGTCGGTGGACATTCGTTTGGCATGGTGTATAAGGGCCATGCTTTAGGGTTATGAACAAGAAACAATCAATAAAGTGCAAACGCGTTTGCTTTCGGTGTATTATGTTTTCCACCTCTGTTGTCAGTCATAATAGACACTGTATATTCCCATGTATACTTACTAGTATTCGCTTAAATAGATAATATAAGTGGCATCAATGTCTCTACCGTTTTTTTTAGCTTAATTTATCCAGGAGGCGCTGATGTGGTACTCCGACGAATGTTTTCTCGGGGCCGAAGCACACCCGTCATCATCTGACTGTGTTCAGGGTTCAAAAAATTGATTAGGTTTGTCACGTACGACCTCCCACTACAGAGTCCGTGACGTACATTGCATAGCAGATTATGTAGTTGTGCGATTCTCATTTTTTTCTCAGTTAATTAATTTTTCCAACATTTTGCGGCAAATTAAAGCAAGGCTAATTTGTCTGTAGTTGTTTGCGTAATCTATGCTGCCGCCTTAATAAAGAGCCGTTATCCCTTCAGATTTTTATCAGCGGACAAATAGCCCGCTTCAACAATTAATAAAAACATATTGAGAAATACCCCTTTAAAAATACGTGGCAAGGGCTCAAAGCTAAATTTCCGAGATATAAGTAGAAGGCGTGATAATTTTTTCAGTTTCCCCATGTACTTTTTGTTTTCAAGAACAGGCTTAAAGTTGTAAATTCAGCGTTGACTTATGAGTGTCATACAAGTCCTACATAACCTGTTGTTTTTTGGTGTGTAACAGGTTAAGACGGCTTAAGACGATACAAAACATATAAATAGTTTAGACCAGCATTTTCGTGTCAAAATAGAGTCATATCTGCAGATATCCTCGCTGCCAAGCTCTATGTGCTCTATGGAGAAATGTGATTATCATTCTTCCATGATTTGTTGCAGCGGAGCTTTCCAAAGAGTAAAAACTATTTATATTTTATTGCTTCCAGATAGGTCATTTCTGATTCGTCAATTGCGAAGATTTTTCCCGGTCCCACGCTTTCTCATAGTCGGAACTGAATGACATCTGACTTGCATCAGGGCTTCATGAATCAAATAAAGCGTAAATGAAATAATATATTCATTTTGTCTTTTTCAGTCCATATTGTGAACAAAGTGTTCCAATGAGTGACACAGCTTATAAGTAGTGGTCATTCTGCAAGAACACGAATTAAGTCAGTGTCGCCATCTGTGATATGCAAATAAAGATAGAGAAAAGTTCGCGGACTGCAATGCGCCATTTAAAGAAGACAACGATTCAGTGCCGCCCCGAGAAATGTCTGCATTCATTTAACGGGTCCCATGCGTTTGTAGATAAATTTACTTTATCGAGAAGGCTGGGAAATCACGCTGGTTGGGAATGGCCGAACGTGTGGCAGCATTGAGGATGGATGATGACGGCTCTAGGGTCAGGACGTATATAAAGGAATGCGGTAATGCATGCATGTTTAATGACACCTAAATTATCGTAGAAGGGGATGAGTGTTTAAGCTGGGAACTGTCTGAGTTATGCTTCTCCGAATCTCAAACAGTTAGCCGTTGCTCAGCATTCAGAGCTGAGACATTCAGCCGGAAGCATATAATTACGGAATAAGGCACAGGGGACTCCGCAATGCCGTTGTTAGCGCGCAACATTTGTTACGTTTTGGATTAAGGCTGAGGGCAAAATCACGGCAACTTCCGACTCGGATACAGGACAAAAAATCCGCAAAACACCACCATACATTTAACGTGTCACATTTTGTTGAACGACAGTCATAGAAGCATTACATATATGGGTGGTGCACAAAGCGATGATCGCATCACCGAACAAGATTTTACTCCTAAAGTGGGGCAAGCAATGAAGGAGCAATTATCTTGTCCGGGTGATTCCTTGTCTTAGGTGCAATGCTGAGCATGCACGCACAGACGCTTATGAAGAAGGAAAACCTCTCTTTCGTAGTTGCCGTCCATAAATATGATGTTGACTGTGCATATGCCGCGAAAAATAATTTGCGGTGTTAATGTTGGTGTATCTGAGAAACTCTAATGTATTTTGGAGGTCGTGCGGTCTGTTGAATCGTGCGCATAGAAAATTAACATTTATCTTTAAGGGCATGAAAAATCAGGGAGAAAAATGCATGCCACATAAGTAAGTATTTTTACTGAACAATATTTTGCATGTGGTCGTAAAGGCGTTCCTTCGAAGACCGGCATCCTGTGGTAATCAAATTATTGTAGAATTGTGTACTATGGTGATTAGTTTTACAACCATATTTCATAAGTATTTTCGATACGAAACGCAGTTCAGAATTTCCGTTGACATTTCATGAGTAAGAGCACCTACTGCATATCCGATAATTGTCTGTAACTGGTGATTTGATTTTATGTTTATGCAAGTCAGGGAATGATTTTAGTTTTAGTAAATGACTGTGGCTCGTAGGTGCACGTTATAAACTACTCAGCTTTACCCTAATTAAAAACCACTAAGCATTTGTCTCGCATCGGCACTACACTGTATCAACAAACACTGCTTAATTGCATGGCTGGTCACAATTTTATTTCACAGGATTCTAGTGTGAAGCATGTCTTAAATATCTTCAAAAAACGCCGGTTTTCGAAAATAATCACTTAAAGTCATACTACATAATTTTCTCTAGAATACACTGATCGCCTCGTATATATTTTAAACCGCTTTTGCATAAGCTGTATTATTATGCTTTCGCCAAACGAACCATTTTCCATCCACGCCCCAGAAATTTGTCGTTGAGAACGTTCGAGTGTTATATATGATTCATTACACAGCGACAAATTATCATAAGTATATGTGGCACCTCAAAACGAAATATGTTCAGAGAATATATTTTGTAATTAAACTGATATCGTTATTGTTGTCTGATTCTAACAGCTACAAAGCAATAAATCGAACGTGTTGATACTTCGATGTTTTAAAAATTTAGGAAAGTTTGCTCTAACAAATTTGCAAATTTTACGGAGGACATATGCTAGACCGCCAAACAAATAAACACAGTTCGTAAAAAGATAGCACGGTAAAAAATATTTACAGACTTTCCACGAAAAAACAGTGCTGCGACAATTTCTATGGTTACCCTGGTAATAGTTCCGCCAAAGAGCGCATGAATATTGGCGCAATGTACGTGGAGCCCCTGCTTTTTTCTTAGGTCGCGCGTGGTTGGATTTCTATAAGAATTTTTCAAAAGTGCACATTTTCGCGCAAACATTTATAACGGTATAAATAGGTTAACCAAAACAACATGACCAGACATAAGAATGTTCTGGTTCATGATCGTTTGGTGGCTTGGACAGGTGGATGCAGAAGAATTTTGTGAGTTTCGCAACTTTAAATTGCAAATGGAACAATGCATGACACTGGGCGGTGTTCTCACAACAACGTACAAAGAATGCCAGGAGTGGGTAACATTAAGAAGGTTCCTGGCCGTTTATTACACGAACAATACTGTAAGTACGCAAATGCTTAAATTTTACACGTTATTCAAAAAAAATAATTCAGCAAAAATAAGCATGAAAAACGTAATTGCACCTGACTTCCTTGAATCCCATTTTCATCTTGTTCACCGGCTAGAATGGGTGTCATCGCTGCATCAGCATGGAAACTTCAGCACTCACCCTGGTGAGATCGGAAGGCTCGACTGTGTACGGGTTCTGCAATGCTCGTAGGCCTTCGTTCTTAGTGGTTTTTCACTAATCAGACACATTGAATTTACATGTGTACGAGGTCTAACATGCAATCTGGCGTAGTTATCGTTTGTAAGGTATTAAGAATGCAATAGTTTTTGGTCACATTCGGTTAACGTTTTTTATCAAAGCAACGAAAAATAATTTCGGGTTTCCCCCAATGCAGAATTGTTTGTCCCTAAGCACAATATTTGATAATTTTATTTCTTTTTGCAATAGAGATTATTGCAGGAGAATGTCAGAGATTTTTAATCATTGTGTGGAATATAGCCTTACTTACTAACAGAGTCTAGTTGGTATGTTTCGAAATTCTTTTTTTTCGTTGAAATAGCATTGTTGTTGTAAATATTGCAGATTATTTTGACAAGATATACATTGTGCTATATGGTCAAGAAACGCAGAGTTTATTTTTTCGAAATAACTCGGTTTCGGACAGTTTTTTCCCCAACCAATGAGTAAAACTAGTTTGGCTTACTGGAATTGCGTTTACGTCTACTTGAATTTTGGTCTTTTCCGTCTTCCATTTGTCCACTTTTCACAATCATTCCCATCCGCATTATCTTATAACATGTAATTATTTCTAACTGAAATGCATGTACCGTTTGCTTCAATAAAATCTGCGCAACATCGATATCTGCATTTCCAGTTTTTTTAGCAATGATCACATAATATACAAATTTGTTGGCAAGATATTGCTTACGAACACGTATGTACAAAAAATGACTCATTTACGTGCAACAGTAAAGCCATGCGTGTTACCATGTTATTGGTTTCCGCAATATATTCCAACACATTGCCTAAAGTACCTCCGTGAATTACAAAACGCCAGCAAACAAGCATTAAAGACGATTAAATGTTTTAACCACATACTAAGCGGTAACATAACAACGATAGTCAGCAATTTACGCAAAACGTCCTACGTAACACTACGTTTCTAAAGGGTACGGAGCATAGTTCAGGACTTCACATAGTCTAGCATTTAAAGACGATTACCTAATTACTTATTTTGAACACTAAGTTAACAATACTGGGTAGGCAAGCAGCGAATTAACAAGTCATAGCTGATTTCGTAGGAGCTCATTTTTTTTAATGGCCATTCTGTTGAAGACGGTAAAAATCCAAAGTCCGAATTTAAAATGGGGCGGCCTAAAATCGCAATTCGTTCTCCGTAGAAGAATCTACAGTTAGAGGCATTGTGACTGCAGGCGGCTTAACAAGGTGGACCGGCAGAATCTGGATGCCGCAGTTGAAACACTTGTCGTGCAGTCGTATCAACGACTTTTAAGATAGCAACCTACAGCACTGAAAAGGGTGGATGCCATTTCTTACGGCATATAAAGTAATTGTTTTAGATGCGGTCATGACACATAGAACTGTGTGTACAGGAGATGACCTAACTCATGAAAGAGACCAAAATTTACGAATAATTGCAAATCACTTGCAAACCGACACCACTTCATGGGTCGCGAGTTCGAGGCTCGGGTGTTCCACACTTCGGGCTTGGGTATGGCTGGCTGACGACGGCTAATAAGCCAGAAATGTACTTTCCAGTCTCCCTTGTCTTTGTCAGTAATAGCATTCTGCCTACATTTATATATCAATTAAGTACACCTATCAGATTTTAACAGCATAAAGGAAATAAAAAGACTATGTTGTGTTGCTTTGAAATGTCGTTTGAGGAAGATCGCAGTATTTCGAAAACATAAGCAAAGTAGTTGTAATTTATAAGACATCGTTTTTATATGTATATACTGTTTTCTTATGCAAAAAACGTAATCACTGGTATTCCGTAGGATAGTTGGACAAACAGGTTTGGTAGCGGAGCACTTCATGTGCGGTTTTACCAAAGTGCAGATCCCGAGCATGAACAAAGGGAAGTGCTCATCCAAATGTGTGGGGTTAACATAGGTCCGGAGCGAGGTTTTGCGTATACGCTTGAACGCTCAACTAGACCATTGGATGAGGAATGCTAAGAGGCCGTTATTATACGGGAGAATCCGAGGAGAACTGAAAAGGCACTAGAAAGTCTAGATTTAAAATGCTGTCATCGGTCTCTGGTAATAGTGGTGGGCAAACCATGATGGGGAATTCAGCGTTATAAAAAAGCACAAACCGCAGTAACTGCAGCATGTTAGAAATCGGTCATTTGCAGTGGGCAAATAGTTGCAGCCATGGCGTATATGCAAAGGACCCAAAATATCAACGTGTAAATGCGCTAAAAGAGCATGGAGACAAGAAATATAATCATCATGGCTTTGCCGATACAAGCGAAGATGCGAGTTCCA
>CACRXP010000400.1:139124-224505 GCA_902702965.1 Spirometra erinaceieuropaei | reverse complement strand
AAGGCCTTCTTAACAATCAGGTCACTTGAGAGCTTGGGTGAACACATACATTGAACGTTTTCTTAACCACTGTCGAAATTCGTACTCTCTGTGCAGAGCATTGCATTGCAAAATACACCCCAAGGTACTAGCACGGAATTATATGAGAGGATGATATCTGCAACGCCATTTCTTTAGATGTGCGTGCGAGTGGTTTTGACCTGTACAATAGTCCATGAACGCTTGAAAGGCCAACTGAGCGTCCGCAACGGTGACACTTTACAGTCCCTGTTATGTTTAAAAACATTACTTTAAAACTTCCAGCTTTAAAGGAGCGATAAATCCATCCAAAGTAAACGCAGTGTTAACGCTCGTAATGTGCAACTACAAAGACTAATCTAAAAATGAAATAGGAAAGTGGCCTTTTACCGCAAATCTGACAACCGTACAGTGGACTATACTTTAGCGGCATCCACAGAACTGACAAGACATCATTTGTGTATTTTTCACGGCAGTCGGAGTGCAAAATATAAGTTTGCCTGAAAACTACCTGTTGTGTGATAGATGGGCAGTCAGACCTGAAACTGCATACATGAACAACATCCGGCTGAACGTCACACGGATACGAATTGCTATATTTTGGAAAGGAAACACCTTTATATCGCATCAAATAGTCAACGTGCGTATGCTGTTTTCATACCCGTCGAAACCATAATTGATTTGGCAAGTAAGATTTAGATTAATACTGGTAAAAAATAAGCGTACAGACATGTTTTCGGTTCAACAACACTGCTCTCGTTTGATACGAGATTTTAGATTTACTGTGGATTGTTTATTACTAAGTAGGCTGACTGGTTTAAATCCAAAAACATTATCCATTGCACAGGTGCTGTAATCGATAGTCTGAGTTACAGACAATATTCATTTTCACAACTATACTGCCGGCATCTTCATGCCAAATGAGTAAACAACGGCCCAAGTTCACTTAGAGCAATATGCGACGGTGTTAGGAAACAAGTTTTAACATGCTTAGCAATATCGAAGAATGTAAACCGAAGGCAAAGTAAGAATAACTTTTCCAAGAGCTTACAAAGACCAGTCCTTGCACTATGGTGTTGGCCTGAAGCTTATACAGGTCGACATTGATGTTACGGTCGGCATTGTGTTCTAATTACAGACTTTTTCTAAAGCAAACCACAAAGTGGAATTTGCCGCTGCTGCTGACCGTTAGACAAATTATACCGTCTTCTAAACCTGCACAGTGATCTGTTCGGGTCAAAGCGCCTGGTTATTAGACAATTCCGTCCACGTGGACTATTTCATGTTTAGACATGATACTGTCAGATGCTGAGCATAATTCACACACATGTTATTTACAAGCCCAGTGTGCATTTAGAAGGATGACGTGCATTGAGATGTTGACCTGCCTTTGATGTTGTTGTCGGTATTCACAACTTATGACACACCATGATTGAAACTACCCAAGAAGTGGGTATTCTCGTTGTTGCTGACATTTTGATGACTTAAACTAACCTCCAGTCACCAAGTAATGAGTATTTGTCGACATAAAATTAAGTCCAGTTCTGCCGTTAGTGCATGAGATACAATCTTTCGATCATGCACTTTGCAGGCAATAAAGAAAATGTTGGATAGTTTTGCTTATCCGTGTTGTCCATTGGTTAGAGCTCGGACTCCCGAAGCAATTTATCCAATACCGTTAACCCTGTATCACAAACCAGTAGTTATCTGCCTTTATGTTCAACCATAGGAAATTCCAGCTGGTTATGCTGTCCTTTTATCACAGCGACCATTTTCATACATGTCATGCATGCTTTGTGTGTCCTCTTAGCAATCGCGTCCTATACATCTGCAATTGGTGGTCATTTAAAACCTCATTGGCCAACTTACGTTTGCGATATACTTAATGAAGATTATAAAGCCTCTACTCAATGACGGTATCGGTTCACCGTCAGATGTTTCTGTTTCTTGAACTGCCCTCGGGATCTCGACACCCAGCATCCGTCAGTCTCGGAACTCTCATGCTGAGTGCCCGTTCAATAGGCTTACTATCGTGCATAATGTTCACCCGTTAACTTCCAATCAACTTCCTGCTGATAACTACCAAATAAACGAAACATATAACCAGTAGTGTCGCTTAGCAATACAAGAAATAGACAAGCCCACAAAGGAAGTGTGTCTGAAGCCCGTAAGTCCTTTAGGTGTGATGTCCGAAACAAACCTGTTACCGTGTAACGCATTTCGAGTCGATACATTGATAAAGAAAAGACTTTCTTCCAAAACATCCAGTTGCATTCATAAAAGTTTAAACGGGTGACATAAATCCATCGTCAGCCGAAAGGAAAACAAGTTAGACGGTTGGGTTGTGTCGCAGGACCAGTTAGTGCGACAGAGCTGACATCATGCTTTGTTTTCTTCAGACCAAAAATCACTGGTGCGTGCATCTAAGAAAACGTTCAGGATTGATCTCAGCCATGCTGAACATCTCATACTATTAGCTATGATTGCATTTTGACAAGAGTAATCTATAATATACTGAGCATAATCCGTGCAAGTAAGTGGGAAATTATTAAACATTTGTATTCGAATATTTTAGCTAGTAATAAGCCGTTGAGTTATCTACGGCTACCACGCAGTAAATCTGTTCAGCCGAAAATCTACATTTAACTGTGCTGGTGGCTTTAAATAACACTACTACTATTACAAGTACTAATAGTACTGCCATACGAACTACAACCCGAAAAACCACATTATAACCATCTTCGCATCCAGCACGTACACGACGACAGAAATCCTCTAAATGAATTTTCAATTGTACGTATATTAATATGTGACGTTTAGATGAGCAACCGTAGGGCACGCTAGCTGAAACAATAGGATGAAGCCCATTTCTAAATTAAAAACATCTTTCTCCAGGAAACATGTTATTTGCAGTAAAACTACTACTTATATAAAGTGTTTGGGCGTCATTTGCGGCACAGTCTGCAATTACCCACTCGACATCATATGCAAGTGGTTCGTACCACGAACCCTACAGCCGTAGGGAAGGGCTGATTTCAATAGCCTCCACAAAGTCGACAACGAATTTAGATCTGCTTCCTCGGGCAGTCGGAAGGTAACATCGCGGCTAACAGTCACAGGTATACTAACCCTTATATTGTGGAAAGTGTGCGTCTTGACATTGAGTCGAGAAGTTACACTTCGCAGTCTGGATTCCTACCAATCGACGCCGTAAACAGCTTGACAAGTGAAGTTCACACGAATATCAGCGAACTCTATCAAACAAGAAAATTTGCCAGTCTGCGATCCTGTCTTCATACACATGCTTCTTTCTTCAAACTCCAATGTTTCAAAGCTTCCTGTGCATCGTCGACCATTCCCAAGCAGCAAACTGTATTGTTGAGCTGATCTCATATGTAGAATTTGTTGAAGCATGTTGGATATCAACAGTTTTGGCCCGTTGTATATGCACAAACCTAGAGCTGAAAAGAGTGAAAAGGAGTTGAATATTTGCGGGTTCATGATGAGGTAGATGAAATCTATATATCCTACTTGGCAGCATTATTTAAATGAAGACAATTTAGGCTTTCAAACGTATGGGCTTAACACACGCTCATTACTGTATCAGTACTAAACTTTGAAATGTCGTTTATATGTATTGACGGAGGGAAAAGCCGGTTTTATGCTGCAACTATTGAGCATCCGGCTGTGACAAGAAAATATGTTTATCGATACATTCTTAACAACTCTGAAGACGCCTTCAAAGGATAGCTTTACGATGCGTGCCTAAGCTACTGCAAAATAAGCCGACCATGTTTTGCATGTTCTCATATGAAAAATGTTACTTCCGTGGGCGTGTGACACTGGTCTCCAAGGACAGAAATGTCAATTATATTTTCGCGCTAAAAACAAATATTTTGATGAAACATCGTCGTAGTCACTGCCTGCGACATCATATTCCCCATATCCTATCTGGCGTTTGTCTTAAGAACATTTTATAAGAAAAACTGTGAGATTCATCAATGGTTATTATCAGTTGAAGGTATGTGAACACACAGAAGACCCGGTACTTTGGAGAGGGACTTTTAGGTGCAAAATGTCTTTATAAATTGTTTGATAGGACTGTCAGTGGTTCAAACATCCACACCAAATCCAGGTCTCTCCGCTCGTTAGTTAAAAGTACAACGTTATTATAACTGAAACACGGACGTGTTGGTCTGTTAGTAATAATATTCTTCCTATATTACAATGTAAATGTAGCAGCTTACACAGCTCGTGATTGAACCCCAAGGCTGATAGCGGGGAAAATGTACATTGCAACGCAATTTGTGAGCGCGAAACGCAATTCTGAAAGACGTTTTCGTTTCGAAAACATTAATAAATAAGGCTTGTAAAACTAGTCGGCCTGCGACATAATTAAAGAATATTTCAGTTACCACAAGACGTCGGCTTTCGAATGAATTTGCCACGGGCTGCATGCAAAAACTACACTAAGCAAAAATGACTACATAAGTAACATGAATGTTTCTCTTTACTTTTCAATGTTTACAAAAGTTCCATTATATTTTATGGATACATGCATTAAAATATTCATCCTTGCGCCCATTCGGTCGAAAATAACATCTTATTTTAACTTTATGCACCATATATGATCCCCCTTTATTGCCGTGGAGTTCATATACCAGAAAACACACGGGGAAAGCTGGGGGACCCACTGACGAGCCGAACCCCTCACAGCTGCGTCAGGCAGCGGCACAAGATCGGCGAAACACGCGTGTCTGGGCTTTTAGCTAATACCTGTGTTGTTAGTACGGTAAATTATTGCACAATGCTATACTACTGGCTGCCTGTTGGCGGTTTGTGAATATTAAGCGGTTATTCCGCAGTAGCTGATGGATTTTAGCTCAAATATGCATGGCAAATTTCGGATCGTGCCTGAAAAGGCCTGTTTCGAAAGAGTTACTCCAAGTTCGCGCATTAATCTCCTCGGAAATTAAGCAAGGCAAGTTGAAACTGGAGCTCATATACCAGAAAACACACGGGGAAAGCTGGGGGACCCACTGACGAGCCGAAACCCTCGCAGCTGCGTCAGGCAGCGGCACAAGATCGGCGAAACACGCGTGCCTGGGCTATTAGCTAATACCTGTGTTGTTAGTACGTAAATTATTGAACAATGTGTGATTTAACCGTATGTGGAAAATATACGGCATATCGTTTGGAAACCCTAAAATGTAACGGTAGATCGGGTCCAAAAGTATTCAGAAATTGGAAAAGTTTTTGAAAAGTAGATTAAATTCCTCCCTCAGGTTTAAACTTAGAAGAAGACTTAATTATCTATCGACTAAGCAAAAAAGTATATATGATTATGCATGTTTTTCACAGAATATAATTGGACATTTAGGGACATCGAAAGTCAAAGAGAAAATGTTGTGTTATTTATTTAGTCATTTTACATAGTGTGGTTTTCGTTTGCAGTATATAGGACATTTATTCGAACGCCGGCATCTTACGCTAACTGAAATGTTATGGAATTATGTCGTAGATTGACTAGCCCACCTTCTGTACCTATGTTATATGTATAATCTCTGAAATTTCCCTTTTTCCGCAGAAGAATGTTCCCGCATTAACAGTTTGGAAAATATAATTCTCCGCCAATCTCCTACAAAAATTACAAATTTCCTAATTTGTACACAATGGTTGATGCTTACGGGAATATTTCTGGCATGCCCTCGCTTTGGACAAGCATAAAAGACATATTGCAAACTGCAGTGTGACCATTGTTCTGGAAGGTCATGTACGAACTCTTAGTTTATATCATATCAGGCCCAGCCTCCCTTATTGGTCCATGCGGTAGTTTTTTTCATTGGAAACCCCTTTGGTACATATATTCTCCATCTTATAATTTTATATGGGCTTCGTGTGCAACAAATACCCGATACTGCATTGCACAAATATAAAAAAATATATAACTGCAAGTTTTGCAGATAAAAGAGAAGTAAATCAATATACGGATGATCTTGAAATGACTTTATGTGTCTTCGGCTTAGACAAATCCGCTAATCCAGGCATACTGCAGACTAACCAATTAAGCACGGTTTGTCGCCGCATTTCTAGGCCTGTATTTCAGCTGGATCTCAAGCAATTTGTTTGACGAATTTCGCTCCAATGTCTGTAGAATGACAAATAAAAAAGAACGTTAAGAGTAATGTCTCTGCCCAAGTAGGGAAAGTAGAATATTAAAGGGCATCTTTCCTCCTGTGGGTTTGCACGAGTAATCACACGGCGGGAGTTTCTAACTTCAGCTTACATAATTGTCAACCGAACATTCATGTGAAGTTTGGTCAGAATCCTACAGTCACCCCTATCACTGCATTCCTATGATTGAATGCTTCATTGCGGTATAACGTACACAGAACCATCGCGAGGTATTTCTCCAATAATCCTCTGGCTCAGTTAAGCATTCCATATTTGGGATGCGTTACGGTATCCCAAATGCTTAAATCGCAACAAAAGCAATGTAGGCGAAAAGGATGTGTACTGAACGATTATTATGTGAACATAGCGGGCTGAAGTTGGTTATCTACCCCGTGATAATCAAGAACTCATTAATTTAACAGTAAAATATGCACCTTCTCCTACTAATTAAGAATAATGTATTCGCAGATCATAGATTTCGACAGAATTCGTATTTATTGAAAATTTAATTAGTTTATTGATTTTTTATTTTCTTCGAAAATTTTCCGATAACTTGGACACTATCAGCATATTCTAAGGCCAGTCGATGTGGACCGAAATTCGATGCATTAATATTTGTGCTCAAGTACATGAGACACAGCGCTATGATCGTGTAATTCACATTTTCACCGGCCATCAACTGTTGCTATATTTTGGGGTAAAGGTATACCCTTGTATCAGGACAGGAACTACCAAAAAACCTCATGATCATATCAATGCCATTTTTGTTGCGTGTCACTGAATGCCCATAATCCCTGCATACCTTATAAATGATTGAATATAACGATAGCGGAAGTCAATTTTACCGGCACTATGTTGGATAGAATATCGACATAATTTCGATTTACTTATTCAAGGTCAGATACTAGTAGCAGTTAACGTTAGCGTGTTTCTGCAAACTACCCTCTTTACAAAATACTTTTTTCAAGCACGCACTAAATCAAGTTTGTACGTCGTAGTAAAAGAAATATATGGAATGAGAATATATGCATACATATTTAAAACGCATTCTTTTCTAGCAGTAGCAACACGAAAGCTGATTTAACATGTTTTATATGTTTCAAAACCACTGGAATACCGAGACTCCGTCGGTCATATTTGGGAGTGCTTCTTCGGTCTACCCCGGTATTGTGCAAATTCGGTCAGGCAACTTCCAGTTTTGTGTGACCATAATAAAATGACGCGGGTTGATGGCTTTAACAATTCAGATTTAGAATAATAATAAAGATTAACTAATGCAAAAACCAATTCGAAATTTCAAAAAAAAACTTTCTTTACTGACAGTTGCTGCCGTATTTGTATCATCATCATCATCATCATGTAGTTACCTAGTACTCATGGCTGCCCGATAAGGCTCCAATTTGAGGATATTGTTTGTATCTGGTGTCCATAACACGTAAGCAGATAAGCCTATCTTTCCGGAATGGTAGCATTAGGATGACATAGGTGGGGTCGTTGAGTGAGCGCAAAAAGTAGTTCGTGATTGTCAAAGCAGGCAATAGTAAATTGAGAACCAAAGCCGTGAACAATGAGGGAGAGACAGAGAGGGGGAGAGAGGATGAGAGAGATAAAGTCGCATTATTTTGAAATCAAAAGTTCAAAATTTTCAGCAAAATTGGCTATGGGCAGAAAATAAGTTAATAGATTATCCAGGAGTCAAGGTTTAACAAAAAGAAACGATTAATAGGGGGATAGTTCAAGTCTTAGCTTCCGTATTTCTACCTCTTCGCACGTAAGATAATGCGCAAGAAATGCCAATACAGAAGCTCGATAAGCCGATGTGCAACATGACATAAGTCGGAAGCTGCAACGCATCGGGCGAGAAGACTTCGCAAAAATGCGATCAGTGTGTAAGGGATGGGCAACGTCATCTATAATACGACCAGCAAATTGCTTGACCACATTGAAGTGTCGTTGTAATATATTGACAACTACAAAAGATAAGAAACACCAGCAGCAGAAGAGAGCATGCGGCGGACTCGTTTCAAAATTAAATGATCTTTTTAGAGCAAAGCTGGAAAAATGACATAGGAGAAGAGAAAGAATGCAGGCATCGATGAATCGCCAGACTAAGGGCTGAAGTGTGTGTGTGGCAGGAACGTAGATAACGTATGTAGTAAAAAAGTTTACGAAATTTAGGAAATAGGGACTCAATATGGAGGGCAAATGAAAGATTTGAGGACAAAGTGACGCAGAGGTACCTGAAAGAGTTACTTCGTTTGGAATAATGTCAAAGGATTCAAGAATAGGAGAGGGCCGCAGTCGAAAAATACACTGAACGGATTTTGTGGTTGTCAATTAGAAGACCATTATCCTCCGACCGTACTAGGGCATGGTTTTGGCCCTCCTTAAGAGACTGAAGGTGTGTCTTCCTTTTGAGAGGGTGTCCAATAACAACATAATCAGCATACTTAATCAAAAGACAGCCATCAGGGAACCTTGGATCGTCAGTGTGGAGGGAGAAAAGGTGAGGGAATTGAATAACACCTTGAGGACCACCGCATGCATTGGGAAGGATCCTAGATTTCCGCCTGCCTGATTGGACGAAGTGAGTGCGGGTAGTAAAATAATCGCAAGGCCAATAGACGAAATAGCCTGAAGAGCCGCACGCGGAGGTTTTGGTAAGAAAAAGAGGGCGCGGAAAAGTATTGAAGGCAGAGGAGTAGTCAAGAAATGCGTATGCGCACTCGTGGAAACCCTTGTCTAATGCTTTAAGAGCAGAGTGGACCACAAGAGCAACAGCATCTAAAGTACTCAGTTTGACGTTGTATGCAAATTGTAAGGAGTCAGAAAAACTGGAAAAATTAGGGTAACTCTTTCAGCAAGTATTGCGGAGGAGAAGGCATTCGGACGAAAAGATTTGCGACCAAAATTAGCGGGCTTTTTAGGGATGAGAGTGATTCTCACTGTACGGCAGGCACCGGGAATATTGGACTCCATGAACGATATATTAATTAGGTGCGTCAAAATAGGGGCTATCTAAGAACTACAAGATTTAAGAAGAAAAGGCGAAACACCATCCGGTCCGGCAGCTGTTGTTCCTCGGATCTTTTTAAGGTGTTTCTCTACTGTTGCTACGGGCACGGGTTAGAATGTAGACGGGGATAGGGGTATATCATCTAAGGGAAGATGGAAGTGATTGGGACTTAATTTAAAATTTTTATTTAGGGAGTCTAAATCAGCATCCACATGCACCACTGTGTTGCGGTAGTCAGTGAGACGCTTAAGATTCTTCCAAATTTCAGCAGAGATATGGGGGAAAGGGAGTGGTGGAGGAAGAGGTAAAAATTTAGCTAACAAACAGGCTATTTAGCCTATCCGTCTCGGTTTTAATTAATACGGTAACATCCTTAAGTCTGTCGCGTATGCCTAGCCTGTAAATGAGTTTTTTACGTCTTAACTATTGCACATTTGAGGAAGACATTTTATCCGGTCGAGGACAGCAAATATCGAAAATTTCTTGTAAAAATGCTGTTAGGTTGGAAGAGCAGGATTCAACATTCGAGTGTTCAAGGAAAGCAGGGATAGTATAATAAATGTAAGTCTGAAGCAGGAGAATGTGTTGTGTAGACGTTTTTCGAAACTTAACCTTTGTCTCAGGCTTGGCTAGCAGTGCACGTTTAGAAATGCAATAGATTTATGAAGAAAAATGATGTGGAAAGATCAGAACCTGACATGGGAGCGCTATGTATAACGCAAAAAAGCTTGCTGTGGTTAGTCAAAATATGATCAAGAGGGACATCTACGCGTGTATGAAAGGAGACAAGATCATCGAAGCTTAAAAGTGTAAAGGAACATCAATTTACGCGATTAAAACCACCGAATAAGAGAACAAGATATTCACAGGATAATCTAACAGGTTTTTTGTGAAAGAAAATCCAAAAGCGGGTTAGAGCACATTCAAAGGAAGAGGGCGGAATGTAAATACTAACAAATATAATGCCTTTAAAATTACTTAACAAACAGGGCTTACATAGGACGGCGATGACATCTATCACATCAGCAGAGTAAGAAAATAGGGACTTACAGTCTCAACACCAATTTTCATTGAAAAAATGGCAACTCTTTCCCCTATCCCGCATAATAAAGATTATATATCAGTTGAAAAGCAGTGGAAGGATCGAGGAGTAATGAGTTGCGAATCAATGTCACAATTTAACCATTTTTCTTGAAGGCAAATTACTTCAGTTCTGCTGTGTTCTTTTTTCGACAAACGTAGCTCCAAATTATGAGCTTTATTGAAATTAGGACGATATTTTGTCGAAAAGAAGACATGAGTTGACAACTTGTGCTTTGCCTGACGTTGGAATGCGAGTTGCCAGTCACACCGGTGGTTTTTTCCGATGCATGGGCCTTTGTTGACGAGGGTTTGATAAATTTAATACAGAACGCTCGTAAATACGACATATTGGCCGAAAAGTGCAACAGATTGACGATCTAATTCCCTTCAAATAAGTGCTAACGTATTGTAGAAACGACTTCATAATCTCAGTTCAGACAAACAAGGGACGCAAAACAGTTCAATATATCGAAGAGAAATAGTCAAAGTAAAGTACAATTAGTAAAAAACAAAAGGTGATTAGAGGCGAACAATAATGGCGGCTTAAATTGAAAAGCACGAATTATCCCGGATAGTTAGACGGTAAACAGTAATTCACCGTCCAAACTCAAAAAAGATGCTAAAATCGGTAGTCTTCACCGCGGCTTAACTAAAGGAAAGTAGGGCTCCAAAATGAGTGACCGCAGACGGTAATCGGTACCGCAATTATAATTTCCAGGACGTTTAGTAAATGCAAATCAAAGGAGAAAATGTATGTCAAACAAGGTAAGCTAAACAGAATTAGAAAAATAATAGAAGGAAAGGTTAAGCTCGATTTAACAAATAGGCATTGACTGCATGCAGTTGTGTGATGTAATGGTTTGGAAATAAGTCATGCTGTGCAACGATAAATTCAAGGGAAATGCTAAAGTGCATGTTGCGCGTTGATGCACAGATAACAGTGTGCTCACATAGAAGAACTAATAATGTCTTTAAACGATGACTAGTTTAGCCGAAATAAATAACCCAAAAAGTGTAAACTACTTCAGTTGTAAACACAGGCCACTGATTGTATAAAGTGTAAAAGTAAGGCTAAATGGGAAGCACCGCACCCCATAAGAGGGTGCAGTATTGACAAGACAGAGCACACACTACAGGCAGGAATGCTAACGCACTTAATGCGAACAGGAATTGCCTCAAAATGAGATTTAATGTAAAATATTCTATGTCAGGCCGAACAGTCTGGATCCACGTTGACACGATTCAATATTACTGATGCGCAGCAAAAAGACGAGGGATAAGAGAAATAGACGTAGCATGAGACGAGCAATTTTCTCATTTGAAGGAATTTGTATGATTACAATGTAATTATAGATACTCTGTCTCCAAAATATGAACAACGTAAACTTGAACCTACTCGACATCTGCGCAGAAGGGAGGGATGATAAAGACAACCTGACACCGGCAACTATGTCCGCGGTGGAGTGTAGTGAAGATGGCGCCACCTGGATGTCGTCGATTGCGCACAAATCGTTTGTGTAACATCTGAGACGCTCGTGGAGAGGAGCGGTATGATGAATCTATGCAGACGTCTCTGCAGAGCCTGGCTCTCGGGTCAGTCGACTGTAAGGGAATGGCACGAATCGATGAAAGCCGCAAGACAGTTTGGAGTTCGGCCTCGACTTGTACACGACCAAAAGCAAATTGCAGGAAAACCTTACTAATTAAATAGAGCAAGACTTCTTGAGTGTTAAAGATACCTGGCTAGAACCCAAATGCTTACTTTAATTGATTATGCAACTATCATGTTTTCGTAATATTAGCTCGCTGCATGTCAGCTCCTCAAGAAATGTAGAACGTAGTCCGCATCCATTGAAGAAATTTATGGACTCTGTGCGATATCTTTTTAATGGCATAGAAAAATTTGTGATTTTCTTTGACCGAAACGCATGTAGCTTAAAGACTGAAATCACCAAGCGCTAATGCAAAGAATGATCAGGCCCCAAATTATTTAGCAATTAGAAAACTTTTTTAAAACCCAATTATACTCCTTCCTTGAAAAATAAATATAAAGAAGACGTGATTTTCTATTAACTGACTGAAAGAACGTACATTTTTGGTCATGCTTTCTATAATATATATTTAAATTTGCAAAACCATCGAAAATCAATGGGAAAATGCATGATACGCAAGTAGTCTTTTTTACCAAGGACGGATCTTGCAGGATATTGAAAACTACTATATTCCAAAGGTGACTGCCTGCCGAGTTCGAAATAATATAAGATTATGCCGCAAGATAATCAGTTTTACAACCGTGACCAAGTAATCCTTTCTAATCCAAAACACATATCGGAATTTCAGGCAACATATCATGGCATCGGTCACTCACTGTATCTTGCAATCGTATTACTAGCTCATTGCACGTCAGATTCTGGAATCTATTGACGGTAACTCCTAGCTTGTAACTAACTGTCTATTCGAAACATCCACCCGAACTTTAAATGTGAAGTTCCAGTTTATTATGCACATTGGCGGGCTCGTAAGAGTTACATTTTAGCAGGCAGTTCGCATAGTCAGCTGAGAATTTTAATATCAGGTCGTGGAGCAATGGCCTTATTCGTGCAACCTAAAACGCGGTATTTAAACTCTCATATCTTAGCTTATTGATTTGGATACTCGAGTGTTTATATCACTAAATCCTTCGGCACGGTAGTCGTAGCTATGCGCAAATGTCCCAGCGCAGACGGCGCGAATGAACAAATGTCTATTGATTGGGCCTCAGGCCTGAATAATTATTGTAGGAGTGCTCAATGACTTAGTAAACGCTGATTGGCTGCATGTTTTAACCTGTGCTTTATGCGGCCCGTATGGGCTGCAGTGTCGTGCGTGTTCACGTCTTCTTTTCGCCTCAGTAAATGAATACTTTCTTTCTATCTTCCTCTTCTTAAAGCCGCCCTACCTTGAAAATTGACCTTCCTCTTCGTCCTCTTAAGGAGCACGGGAAGTTTCTCTTGGGGCTGTGTGTGGTTGTGGCTTCTACTGACGGCTGATGATGCTGACTGACTGCCTTATTTTGGAGTCTCTACCACGCAAGTATTGGGTTCTAGATCTAGTGCTACTTGGTCGTTGCTGTTGAATTTGCTACTGAACTGGTTTTCAAGTATTTCGGTGTGGAAACGTATTTGTGTACAGTCAGTGAAAGTCAGCGTAGCATGCAAAAGAGCAGAAAGCCCACATAAATCGATAACTCAGCAGTACACTCGTATTTCCTATTAATTACGCTTTCACATTGAAACCCCCAATTTCTACATAATATCTGCACTGGCGTAAATGGTAATGATCTTACGAACTAACGAGTAATATCAAACGAGCCCCTAGCCTTAAAGGCAGAAAGTAAAATTGAGCAGCGAATAATGTGGATATTCTGAACGTTAAGGAACCTGACAACAGAGCGCGACAGCAAAGCATACCAGCAAGCCGAGTTGTCTGTGTGTGTTGTTTTTCGGCACATTCAAACAAGCAATCCGATAAAAGAAAATGGGTTAAATTCTCAAAGGCAAATTAATCCGGAACCTCACCCCAGTACTCCCCTAATAGCCCGGAGGGACAGGTAATACAGCGCCGGAGGATATGCATAAGTCTAGAAAATATGTGCAAATAACGAGATGGGAACGGAACGTGACGGTCACTGCGAGTGATGTAAGTAGGGGGTGCAGTCGATGAGGGTTGATTGTGTACCATGTTGAAGGATAATGTTGCAATTGGATGTTGTAGGCATGTAGGGAGAGGAAGTATGCGGGACGGAGGGGTAGCTGGGAAGGAAGGGGAAGGACGAGGCAGTTGGCAGGGTGAATGAGTAGGGGATAGGAAGATGGAGGAACAGGGGTTAGACGGCCAGCACATCGTTGTCCTTGTGACAGGTTCGGCGGCTCCTCTGCAACAGCAGCCTTGACCCGATCGGCACCGACCACGTCCTCCTTGTGACCGCTAAAATTGCGGCAGGTTTGGCGTTGCTCGGGAGCACGCGAAACGGTCTTCCGTATAGTAATGCCAGCGGCTGGTGCACACGGTCAAACCGGACGAACACATGAGTACAGTTGACAAAGTCTTTTTCGACATAAGAATCAGTCATTCGAGTTCGAGGTGGAACCAGGGGAACCGAGCGCAGAAATTGCCGCAAACGGTGCATATTGTTGTCAGGAGTCTCAGTGGCTCCACAAGCGGTTGGGGTGATCATATCGCCTGGCAGTCGGAGGGTTGTGCTGAAAACCAATTCAGTTGCGCTACAGCCCAGATCCGACATCAGAGCTGCGCAGATGTCGAGAAGTGCAAGAGAATGGTTGTCTGACCCTTTTCCTGGGTCTTCTACGGTCGCACTGCGGTCTTCAGCTGGTAATAGAAACGGCCCAAGCTGTGACGCCCTTGTTTATGCGGGGCCAGGCAAGGCTTTCGGCGTGGACCATTTGAGAGGCTCGAATCCCTGGTTTGGAGAATCCATATAAAGTTTGAAATAGAGCTCAATGCATCGAGGCCGGCACAAAAGGGCAATGAAAAAAAAATTCAGACGTCAAAAAATAGGGTACCAGAGCCGGTAGTCAGAGAAACGCCTTCGAGTTTTAAGGCCACTAACAGACTCTTCGCTAGGACAACCGACTCGCTGTTGCTCAGCCGCCGTGGCGCTAAGATCGACCCCTTGTGTGAGTTGGAGGGAAGACAGTGAGGGTATGGACAGCATATCAGCCACCTCGTTCTTCGTGCAATCAATGTGGCGGATGTCGGTGGTGGATTGGGAGATGTAGTTCAGGTGGTCGATTTCCCTCGGTTAGTACTTGTCGAAGTGGGATCGAAGTATGAAATTAACCAATGTGTGGTTTGTGAAATCATTGAAGTCCCGACCTTCAAAGAAATGCCGGAAAATGCTTCACTGTCAGGTAAACGGAATGTACTTCACGGTCAAAGGGACTGTAGCGTGTCTCAGCCGGTAAGAGCTTTATGGCAAAATAGGCAAGTGTTCGAGTCGAACGATCACCTTTGTGGAAATCACGGCGCGTTGCGCCAAAAACATTGACAATAAAAAATTACGTCGTTTGCTTATTTTATCCTAGAAAAAGGAGATCAATAAAGATTTTAAAAAGCTTTGTATTTTCAGATATTTTAAAAACTTCATAATGCTCATTCACTTAGCATCGCGAAGGGCAGTTCACCACCGCTCCTAAAACAGTGTACAACATTGTCCGCATTCATTGTTAAATGCTGTTCACTTTTTATAACATTTTTTAACGCATAGAAACATATTCAAACTTCTTTACGTGGAACACATGGACTTTTTGACTAACATCAGTAAGCGCTAATGCGACGAATGATCAAACTCCAAATTAATCGGAAATAAGAACACCTTTTTTGAAACGCAATTGTATTTTTTTCCCTTAGCATAAAATATAACAAAGAATTAATTCTTTTTCATACAACTGAAAAAAGCGCAGTTTTTGGCTTTTTAAGATACATTTGAATTTTAAATACCATCGCAAATCAATGGGAAAAAGTATGCCACTTAAACAGTCAGTTTTTACCGATTATGGTTTCTGCAGAAAATTAAAAAGAAGTGTATTTAAAAGGTGACATTCACCCAAGTCCGAATTATTATAGGAAAATTTCGCAAAATAATTGGCTGTCATGCCCGTTTTGATGTTGCGCTGAGGGTTCCTGTCACCGTCGTGCGTTCCCGCCTACCTGTCCCGTTCCAACCTGCCCGTTTCTGTGTGGAGGGTGGTTGTCACGGCGGGGGCATGACAACCACCGTTCACACGGCTACAGACAGGTATAAACCAGGTAGGGCAGGCAAACTAACTCATGAAATGTCATCTTTCGTTTGTTCTGTTGCCGCTACTACTTCTGCCGATGGACGCTTGCAGCAGTCAGGAAGGTCGGGACAGTAAAAATGTTCCCTTGTTCCACCTTTGTTCCATTTCACTTATTTGCACAACTGTAACTCGAGATTTCTCTTCATTCCTATTATCTTATGCTGTGATTTAAACAATTTGGATTTCACAGGCAAGGCTTACGTAACAGTCTGAAGTGTGTTACAACTCTTAGTTCAAAAAGCATGTCCTGTTTATTTATCAGTCTTATACTTCTTCTTCCCTCCCTTCTTTTTTCCCTTTATTCTCCTGATATTTGCGTACATGGTAAGCACATCACTAGCCATTCTTTATATTTATGCTCGTGGGTGTCAATTTACACGCTTTAAACGAAAATTCTGTGTTGAGTCACGTAGAATCCTTTGTTTTTTTAAACGACATTTAACCTATCAGTGTGCCTTCTCCCCTTTGTGTCTTGCGACAAAAGGGAAATAATTTAAAATGGTCCGCGGACAAACAGCTGCCGTGCTGAATGATGTCTTTCCTTTCTGAGTATTTTTTTCATTCCACAACTGTAAGGAAACCGGTCCTTATTTTCACAGTTAGGTTGATTGTAATTATTGCTAATCTACAAAGACAGTTATGTGTTATCAGATGGAGCTGTTAACATGTGTACCTGGAGCAGAAGATTCCAGATCCTTGAGGTTCATAAGGAGTTATTCCTAGTTTTATCCATTTTTCTAACATTGATATCTAATTTCTCCTGCAATTGCCTTCTCTTTCGCACTTCTTAGGCTTGCTGAATGGGTTGCCCTTAGTATGGCAAAAACGTTCTCTGCCACTTTTTTTCGACCTTTTATCGTTCGCATATTAGACAAAACGTAGTACATTAGATGCTCTGTATCATTTGGTCCACGCTGCCTTAAATGAACTGGATAAGGAGTACCGTGCGGAAATATGTGAAAATCTTAATTACTCATTCACTTTTAATATAGTCCCCCACCATCCTCTCCTCGTCAATACATCCACCTGCATTTCCTCAGCCTAGGTTGCCTTTTGACTCGATGGTTACCTTACTGCAAGCAGTCAATTTCTTCAATCGGTCAAAATGAGATCATCGGTCCTTCTCGGTGATCGTGGTGTTCACCAAAGTTTTTATTTCATCCCTTCATTCTTATTGATTTCCATTGATGATCTATGTTCCGAAAACGACCGTCTACTAGTTAAGAATGCTGACGTGTGACCATTTATCAACACCTCAAAAATCAGGAGCATGGGAGTATAGCCTTGATTATGCTTCAGTACGATCGCAGGAAAATTGGCACGTACTTTCTAAACATAAGTCAGCCCAATTTATTATCCAAATGCAACCATTTTCTAGATGTGAGTCATTGAAAATGATCTATTCTTTACCAGGTACCTTGCTGTTTCTATGTCACCAAATCGTTTTTCCCACTCTACAACGAGACACTTCTCGGCAAAGTTCGCTAACCTCATATATGACGTCTTCTGTTTGTTGTAAAAATACACGCCTCAGCGCTAGATCCGTCGATTCATATATTCTTGCATTCTCTCTCTCGCATCCATTGTTTTCCTGCAATTTTTCGTGCGTTGCTAATAAAATTTAAATTTTAAAATACGTTCGACAAATGTGCCATTCAGTTGTCGACGTTTCTTATGTCCTTTTGTCGAGTTCGCCATACAACCTGACTTTTGATAGGTTTCAAGAACTGAAACAGGAAGCGAATTCGTGACTGTAGGACAGGCGAATCGGTGTTTGACAGACTCCTTTGACTGACAGGTGACATGGGCAGCAAAACGCCTATCAATAGGTACGGTAATCCTTTTACAGTGCTTTTGTTGCTTTTGGCTCCATTATGAACGCCAGCAAGTAAATAGGTGCAGAGTGTTCGGTCACCAATAGAATTACCACGTGCTTCCAAGACGCGTATCATTTGTCTCTATAAACCGGAGGACGAGGTCAGCTTCCTAAATCCTGAGGCAGTTAATGAAGTGGAACCGTCTGGCCTCCCTGAGTGAAAAGCAATATTGTAACGCGGAGCCACTGAACGTCCATCTTTTCAGTAGTTTGTTTGTAAACCACCCTAGCGGCTGACAGAAGCAATAGAGTACAATCTGCTCACCGGCTATGATTCGTATGCAACAGTCATTATTTTGACTATTCCAATGTCAATTTACAGTTAACTCCGCATCCTTGATAAACTGGATTGATACATAAAGAGGTGAAATTCGTATCTCAAACATCAGTTTCAATGTACCCCGGCAACATGAAAATTATCGCAATCGTTTCGCACTCGTGCGCATCAACCTACGTGTTTATGTCTTTCAAAATCCCCTTCTCTTTAAGGCAAGCATTGGTCAACACACTCGAAAGAACTATTTCGCTTCGCAAAAATGGCATTCAAAGCATTATTTTGCTTTATAAATTATCCTACTGGTATTATTCCAACTTATCTAAATTATGGAATGCGAATAACATTACAACTGAATCTATCTTTTTAAAAAAAACGCTAATTTATTTGTTTCCTTCCTAAACATGTTACATTCAACCTGAAAGTATTGCTTACCATGCCTTAATTTTTTAAGCTGTTGGCATTCCCTTTGCAAAGTAGGCACGTGTGAAATGTTATATAACGTTAACTACACGTCAGTGACTTTTTCTTTATTACCCGTGAATTAAATCACAGCATCGTCTCAAACGTTTATTCGTCCAAACTACTTGTTTTCTTCATGTCGGCCGATGTTCGGTTTTGTACATTAACCCAGGTAGGACAATTGCCTTTACTGTTCCTTCATGTATTTCTCACTAGTCTTTTATTCTATTTGCTTTATTAATAACTGATGCAAAATACTTTTATTAAAAATAATCATGTGCAGTTAGCAAAACTATTCATTCATTTGTAACGTGGGCACGCAAGGTGAAGGTCTCTGTTGAACTATGCGGATTATTATTTCGAAACTAAACCTATTCCCCGTGTAACTAGTGGGCACAGTTGAGGATAGTGGTCAGCGATCCTCTATCGATAGGATAGTAACAGACGGGCGGCTTCGCCATTGGAACCAAGGTGTCGTGTCTCATGCATTTTTAAGTCGACCCAATAGTTATTTGAGCTACCTGCTGACAATCGGGTATATGCAATAGTAGAGAAAGCGCTGACAGTTGCAATCGACAAGATGACGGGTCCGGGGTCCAGTTTTTAGACTCGGTGAAACTTTAAACAACAGGTTGCGATTTCGAGGCCAGATTTTGTCCACATCAGGGTCGGATATGACTAATTGACGGCGTCTAATAAGCCAGAAATTACCATTCCCCTTTCTCTTGTCTTTGTCGGTAAAACAATTCTGCCTATATCAGGCGCCTCTGTATGTTTGTTAATTCGGCTCCAGAGCGAGCCCTAACGCAAAACAGGACGAGTGCGCTCCGTAAAAACGTTCGTTGAGTGCCTCTCCTTTACCAACAAAATAGTATGTTTGGCATCAGGCATGTTAGTTATATTTACGTGTATTGGTAAACAATGATCCTGATGTGACCTTATGAACGTTAAACTGCCTTTAGTGAAATTAAGTAAGCCTTTTCTCTTTTATTTTATAGCACTATGAGTACCCGAGGAAAGTCAAGAATAATTCATATTGACACAACTGTGAACAACTCGGCGCCTCGGTGGGATTCGAACCCACGCAGTAAGGGGGAAGGCTTTAGTACAGCCAACGCTCTAGCCACCTGAGCTACGAGGCCCCGCCGGACGACGCGAGTGTTATCACACTTGGGTCAAGTTACCCGCCCAACCTACCGCAATGTCTGGAATCCACCAAATCTGATACAGTAAGTTGACTGCCAAAGCAGGATTTCCTAAGTAATTCACCTAGAATCCACCAGATGACTACTAGGCTCACGTAATTCATTGATATTTTGGCAGATTTCGAATAATTCATATTGACCCAACTGTGAAAAACTCGGCGCCTCGGTGGTATTCGAACCCACGCAGCAAAGGGGAAGGCTTTAGTACAGCCAACGCTCTAACCACCTGAGCTACGAGGCCCCGCCGAAGATATAAGAGATGCTGCTTCACACTTCAGTCCTGCGAAAAATTAATAGTTATTTATTAATCTATTTGACAGTGTTTGCAGATACGCCGTAATACAGATGCAAGCTATTCCAAATTCTTAGTAGGTTTAACTAAAAGCAAACCTTAGTGTAATTCCTAACGTACATCTGCGGGCTTAAAATCATTTATCAAAATTTCAATCATTTTCTGAGTTGGATAAAGATAAAGTAAAATTACCAGTCACAAGCTATTGTTGGATATACAAAAGCTGGACTCGGAAATATTAAAAAGTATTTTTGTAAAATTCGGCAGCCTGCAACATAAGTATGTGATAATTTAATAACCTCATGATACCGGCTTTCGCAGAAACTTATTTACGACCGCATGCAAACGAATAACTTTGCAAAAAATTAAGATTTAGTAGCATTTAATTTTTTCACTGATTTTTGCTGACCTTAATAATTAATTCCTTTTTCATAAGTGCAAAATTTAACAGAGTGCAAGGCCTCCAAAATACATCGGCTTTTCTCGGATGCACAAAAACTAATAGCGCCAGTTATTTTTCGAAGGAAATGCACAGCTAACATCCATTATATGGATCTCTTAAATTTCTTCTCCAAAAAACAGGTTTTATCTTGTAATGATGTGTCTGAGGACTTCGTTGAGTCTGGATAAGTTGCAACTTGTAGACGTAAGTCGAATCAACGTTGTAGTACGCACTACAGAGCCGCCATACCACAGCCATCTACATAGCCTACGTTAAGAATTTAATTCACGGTTAGGTAACAATAATAGTTGTTTTCGTGGATTTGCTCAGGTTATTGGGTGCAACACGTTCTACACCATAATGTTACCGGTTTGGATAAATGTGGTAAAAATAAAACCAAGTTATATCATCAAATAAACGCTTACGTTAGTTCCCGTGTACTTTATCCATGAATATCGTCTTATTTAAAGCCATTATGACAGGCAAATAGAAAAGATTATGGTATTATCTCAAAAACTCGGTAGGTCATTCATACCGTCCTATGCGTGCTAGCTTTACACTGCGTGTGAGGATGCTGTAGGCACTTAGGCGTTAAATAACCCTGCTGACAGGAGGAAAATAAAAATTATTCATGGTTGTGTGGTTGCCAGTCGCAGGTGATTTATAATTGACTGGCCTGGAACAATACATCAGCGCACCTTTCTGGCCTGCAGCAAAAGTTTCGCGTATTGTATGCGACCGTACATTTCGAAACCTGCCCCTTTTTCGCCTCGTCAATCAAGCATTATCAACCTGGGTTCAAGACAAGGTGTTCAAGATGATTTGCAATTTCTTCTGCAATGTCGTAAATTTGGTATCTGAGTAAGGAGAATTTAAACCGCAAATACGACGGCATACTATACACGTGTAATGGCGGACAAGCAAAATAATGTTGGAGGGGCGTTTATAAACCGTTCTAATGGAACATAATCGTTTCTTTGTGCTTTACGGAATGTCTCGCTCAAGGTCAACCAGCATCTGCGCAGTGGCGCGTGATATAAGCAGGATGTTAAAATCGATAAGGATAAGGGAGACTGAAATGAACATTTGCCTTTGCGAGCATTCGGCTCAGTTGTTAGAGGCGTTGGACTTATAAATAACACGTCGCACGTTCGAGACCCAGGTGTTCCACACCTCGCAGTCGGGTATAGCTGGACAACGACGGCTGTTAAGCCAGAAACGACCTTTCTAGTCTATTATGTCTGTTTCTTTGCCTAAACATGATTGTTAATAAACAGCAATCTCTACCCTCCTACACTTGATTGGCTAATATTGGTCTCGTTTGTTTGAGTTACTGGCAGACGCTTGTTAACATAATAAAAGCTTTCCGTTTGTTACGCGATCATAGCTGCCGTCTTGTATTAGGAAACTTCTTCGAGTTAGCGACTATGAATAACTTGAGACGTCATCGTCCCAAATTACGTGTGGCTGGTTCCCGGCTACATACACGCCCAAGTATCTTGTAATGTACACACAATAATGTCTACGTCAGGATTTTTTTGACTTGGGGGTAATAGCTAACTTTTTACTCCTAGGCTGTTTCAGTTTGGCAACTACTGTCCAAATCAGACAGAGGACGCGACCGACATGCGAATTCGTGCAGATCAACACAGAGACTTGCAGAGTGCTCGCCGAGATCACATGGCCTGCTGAAATGCTTTGAAAACTGGCGCAGACTTCCCCGAGGCATATCACGTGGGCGACACCAATGATAAGATAAACTTGCCAGTAGAAGCGAAGATACGAGTCTCAGGAAGGAGTCTTGAAGTAGGAGAGACGATCGCTGGGACAGAAGTTTTATTAGATTGACGGCTAAATTCCTGTTTGAACTAATCATCAGAGACATAAACGGAAGCGAGTGGTTTGTGCAAAAGCGATTGCAGTATTTATAGAATGCAGTCGCCTTGCTACGGCATACACATAGGTCTAAAAGAAGGAGACACATTCGCCGGGACAAGAGCTTTATTAGTCTGACATTTAGGATCCCTGCTCAAACTCATCATCAGAGATAAAGACTACTCACGAGGCTCGATAGAAAATTTAGGAAATGACCTTTTTGACTGACGTTACTAAGGTTTTCAAGTGCAAAGGCGATTCACCAGGCAGAGTCGGAAATATTTTTTACGGTTCGTGCCAGTCGTTGATGATACATCAAAAATTATAAATAATATACATCGCTACTGCGATTCTGACTCCTATTTTCATGTTAATAAAATAATATGCAAGAATTGTCGATTGCTTTGAATCAAAAATTTGATATGTCATTTCTGATAGCAGAAGTACTTGGCAATTTTGAAATAATCTGTCTGCATGCTAGTGATGTTAATGTTAGAATACCAGCGGTGTCTCGTGCGCATCAAACTGTGTCGTCAAGTCTTTCAAAATCTCCTACAATTTTAGACAAGTATTGCTCAGCAAACTCGAGATGGCTATTTGGCGTCGCAAAAATTCCATTCAAAGCATTCATTTACTTTATAGGTTAAAAAACAGCAGCGCCCTATTGATCGAAATAAATACATCATCGTAAAGGGTATGACTGATTCTTCTTCAGACATCCCAGAGAACAGAATAAACCACGATATAGAATTATTCCAGCATTATCTCAAATCCCCATCACAAGAGAACGAGAACATCACCGTATTAAAAGCTTTCAGAATAGGACCTATTAAGTCTTTGAAGGGCGAGCCGGACCATCATAGACCATTAAAAATCATTCTCGAAAGTGAGGCACAAGCTATATTACTGCTGAACAGGAAACCAGCACTGCGAGATGCCCACCCGACAATTTTTTTTCAGCGGGATTTCTCACCGGCCGAACGGGAGAAATGAAGGGAGCTCATGGCCGAACTCCTCAGAAATATACAATTCTGGCGAGAGAAACCTAAGAATATTGAATGGGAAAATAGTAAATGTTCGGAGCTCATTCCTCTAGAGACAACCAGTAACACAGAGCGAAATGAAAGACTGGATAATAAGGAAAGAACGTTCCTATCTGAAAAACCGATCATAGGAAACGACGACCAACACACTAACAGGCAGTCCAATCAAACAGCAATAGACTCGGAAGGGGACGATAGACCCGAAAAATCGCACGAAATATCCAGCACCTTTGACCCAAAAATCGTTCGGGAATCTGCCCGGACTAAGCTCCGCTGTCGTTATGCAAATGCTCAGAGTTTGTTCCAGAAACTAGATGAACTGAAAGTTTGGATAACGGATACGCAGCCGGATGTCATTTCTATCACAGAAACTTGGTTCCAGACCGAAGTCTTGGATGCCGAAATTACACTCGATGAATACCAACTTTTTTCGCCGTGACAGACTGGGTAAAAAAGGAGGGGGAATAGCGGTCTACGTCAAGAGAGGAATCATCGCGTCGGAACACAAAACCGATTACTCCCGCGACTGTGAAGCAATTTGTTTAAAACTGCGGATGCGTGGCTCACCGAATTCGAATTTCCTGATCGTATATAAGCCGCCCAATCAAACTCCAGAGGTTGACGAGAAGATGTTTAGATTATTTAAGGAGGTGTCACAAAACCAAGAGGTAATGATAACCGGAGACTTCAACGCACCCGTGGTCGACTGAAACAATTTATTAGTAAACGGTTCGCGAAATTTCTTGTATTCGAGGCTCTCATAGCTAAGGGCTGATCTCTTTCTGGTACAAAACGTCACGTCCCCAACCAGGATCAGAGCGGACCAAAGAGCAAATTGTCTGGACCTCGTCCTTACAAAAGACTTAATTAGCCCTGGCGATCTTAGGTCCATAACACGGCTGGGTAAATGTGACCATGTCATGCTGTTTTGGAAATACCGCCTATGCAGCCAACAAGTGAATACGAGTGAGCCTCGGCTGAATTACTGGCGAGGCGATTTTGCCGACATGAGAAGGGAGTTATCGGCAGTGGATTGGAATGATGTTTTTTTCCGGTCATCCGGACGTTGATTGGAACACTCTCAAAGTAGTTGTAGCAAAGAGCATGTATCGGAAATGCCCGACAAAGGGAGTCAAAAAGAATATTCGTCCTGCCTGGATAACGCGGGATATAAAGAAATAAGTAAACCGGAAGAAGAAACTATGGAGAAGGCATGCAACAACAAAACAACCATCTCATTACGCGCAGTTTCGGCGAAAGCGAAACGAGGTTAGATCGGCTATCCGCAGGTCGCGGAAGGCGTATGAAACGTGAGTTATGGAACGGGCCGTCGATAAGCCAAAAGTGCTCTTCAGTTACATCAACAGTAGGTTAAAGAACAAGGAGACGATCTTAGTGTTGAAAGGAGAAAACAATGAGGATATCATCGAAAATTACGCTAATGCAGAACATCTAAGCCGGTTTTTCGTATCGGTTTTCACCGATGAAACGGACTTTGACGAGGCTGGATTGCCTGTTGGCACAAACAACGAAATAATAGAAAACATCGACTTCACAGAAGAAAATGTCAGGAAGGAACTTCTAGCGCTTAAGGAGGGTAAGTCTCCGACTCCCGACCAAATTCCTGCAAAAGTTCTGAAGGAGTTGGCTTGCGAACTCGCCATACGGCTTTTGAACACCTTCAGGTCGTCCTTTGACCGAGGCATTCTCCCCTCTGATTGGAAAGTAGCGAACATATACCCCATTCACAAGGGTGGATCTAGAACAAGTACAAACAACTATCGGCCGGTGAGCTTAACGTGCATTTGTTGCAAAGCCATGGAGAGAATAGTCAAAAAATGCATAATGACGTTCTTTGAAGAAAATAATTTCATTGCTAGTTCTCAACATGGCTTTAGACGAAATCACTCCTGCCTTATTAACATGCTTTATTTAACGGAACAGTGGTCGCGCTCGTTAGACGCAGGAACAAAGGTCGATATCATTTGCATTGATTTCCACAAAGCCTTTGATACTGTTCCACATCACCGGTTACTTTACAAGGTCCGAGAGTCAGGGATAAGGGGAAACCTATTAAACTGGGTAAATGACTTTCTGACTGGTCGATCACAATAAGCTTGTATTGGTAGTGCGAAGTCAACGCCAGTGCCATTTATGAGTGGAGTTCTCCAGGGCTCTGTACTCGGACCGGTACAATTTTTAATTTATGTCCACGACTGTATGAATGGACTGCACTGCAATGGAGTCATGTTTGCCGATGCTATCAAGTTATGGCAAGCGATCAACGGGCAAAATGATGAACGGGCCCAGCAAGAAGGACTGAACCGCCTATGCGAATGGTCTGATAAATGACAGTTGAAGTTTAACCTTGAGAAGTGCATCACGCTGCGACTCAAAACAACTGGAAGAGCCGACGGAGAGCATCATCATAACCTGCTTAGTGGAAGGTGCCTTTCAAATGTGACCCAACAAAAAGATCGTGGGATCAACATTGTGTCGACTGTTAAGCCTTCCTCTCAGTGCGTTAGGGCGGCCAAAACGGCAGCCAGTGTTCTCTTTGCCATTAAACGAACTTTCGTAGTACGGAGCGTTCATTCGTTCGCACCTGGAATATGGAATCCAAGCGTGGCGCCCGTGGTTATAAAAGACTATAAGTTGCTAGAAAGGGTTCAGAGGAGAGCGCAAAAGTTGTGAAAGGCCTCAAGACTTTGCCTTACAATTGCCGACTTAGTGAACCTAAACTCTTTCCTCTTGTGTACAATCGGGTTCGAGGTGATCTCATACAGGCGTTTCAGATATTGAGGAACCGGGACTGTGCCCTATACCTCGACGATTTCTTAACCCAGTCCACAACAACAAACCTGGGTAGGAACATCCTAAACAATAGAGGATCCCGATGCCGCCTGGACGTTCGAGGGTTCTGTTTTTCACAGCGAGTCATCGATGCTTGGAACTGGCTTCCCGAAGACGTAATAATGGCGGATACCACGCAGACGTTCAAGCAAAGACTAGATTTATATTTTCTTGGACAATACCGCTTGTCTGAACAGAACAGCTCTGTGATGTCAAACCAACGCCTTGCATACACCTACCGCTCATGCGGATGACTGTGATTGCATTTTACCGATATCATTTACTTCAGCTGCATGTCCCTTTTGTTTATTTCCAAAGAATTCAATAGCCTATCACATGATGTTTCGCTACTACCCAAGAGCCTTCTTCGGAAATTCGCAAATGCCTAAATTCAGCCTAACATCAAACAGCCATTCGTTCAGGTGTGGCGTGGGCATTATCAGGGTAACCATAGAAATTGACTCAGCATTGTTGTTTCGTCGAAAGTTGCTAACATCTTATATCATGTCATCGTTTTATGAAGCGTGTTTATCGTTTTGACGGCAGAACGTCGGGTCTCTATAAAATTTGCAAAAATTTTATAGTAGATTTGCATAAATTTTCAAATCATGGAAGTTTTAACATGCACATTTATTTATATTTACCGCTGTTAGATTCAGACGAGAATAACAATATAAGCCTAACGACTAAATATAGATTTCTATACAAATTCCCATCTAAAATGCAACATAGGTATATGATACTTTGTCGTTATGTGATTAATCCTATAGGTCACGGATCTGAGTTGACTTATTTGCTCAAGCGTTCTTAATGATCACCTTCTTAGGCGTTGGCTGACAATGAACTCCTTAGCCGAAAGCATAATAAAACGGACGATGGAAAAGCGGTTTAAAGTAGATACGAGAAGTCTGTTTTATCCTTGATTTAATGCCCAACCACTTTCATGTTTTGGCAAGATGATGCCCGCCGAAATTCAGGAAGCAATTATGTTCGGAAGCCTGCGTTGATTTGAATATATAACAGATCATTTTTCACAAGTTAGTCCGGCGAAATAAAATAATGATTAACCAGGCGATCAACCAATGTCTGTAGATGCGGCGCAATGCGGATGTAAGGTATTTCGAATTGCTGATAGCTTTTCATTAATCTATTGCTCCAGGTTGAATGTATCAGCTCTGAATGCTGAGCACCGACTAACTGACTGAGATTCGGACAGCCATGTCCCGGACAGTCCGCGAATCAAACAGTCATCACCTCCTACCAAAGCTGAGGTCTCATTAAACTTGCATGCATTATCGCTTTCAACTATATAATCCTCAATCGAGGAACCGTCGTCATTCATCCTCAATGCTGCCACACGTTCGGCCATTTGCGACCGGCGTGATTTCCCGGCTTTCCCGTTAGAGTGCATTTGACTACAAGCGCGTGACATCCGGGAAATGAATGCAGACATTTTTGGCCTGACACTAAATTATTTTCCTCCTTACTTGGCACAATGCTGTCCGCGAACTTGTCTCTATCGTCAAATGTATATCTGCAATAACATTTTGCATATAAAATAACAACTTCGACTTTATATGCATTGTCTTGTAGAATCAGCTCTTCATACCAGCTGTGCCATTCAATGCAACACATTGTTCACAAGACGGACTGGAAAAGCACAGCTAATGCATTAAATCAATGACACTCATAAGTACACGTTCAATTTACAACTTTTAGCCTGCCCTTGAAAATGAAAATGTACATACGGATTAATGCAAATATAATAGCGACTTTTACATATATCTTCGACAGTTAGCTTTATACCTTACCATGAATTGCTAAACTGATATTTTCCGATAGGCTTTTAATTAATTGTCTGAAACATTAGCATGCAAATGCGTTCGGCTGGAATTCCTAGGATCTCCCAAATGGACATTTACCCCCGTAAATCAGTTCAAAGTACGTGGATTCATTATTGAACAATGACACAACAAATGTTTCATGGGATTTCTTATAAACGGGTTGTGTTAGTTTGGTAGCAGGTTGGATTGTTCAAAATTGTAAATTCAGGTTCGCGTCGGCATACACCTCACGATTTAGTGCGATTACGCCTCGGCGGCCATTCTGTGTATGTCCACGGCAACCCGCGCAACAGAACAAAAAACCTCGAAAAAACAGAAAAAACACAGAAAAAAAACCTCGACAAAATGAAATACAACTTTCTTGAGCCAGTGTGACGATGATTTTGACAAAACGCCCCTTTTAAGCACAGTGCTTGGAAGTGAATATGGCGCGATTACTTCGATTCCACTTCTTAGGAGGTCGCACGTAAACGAGTTTTTCCGATATCCCATAAGCACTAGCACAATGCATAACCAGAACCTACGTATTCATGGTCTTTGTGTATAAGCACTTCAATTTTCATTAAGGAACACAGCATACGAATCATACCTATTTTCCACAGTTTTGACTGCCCATGAGCAATGACATGAGATTTGTCTCAGTGTTCAATAAAACCGGCTTATAAACATGTCTAATAGGAGTTAATGATATGACTGCATCTTAGAACTACTTAGGGTCAAGCATTTGTTTTATGGTCGCAGTTACTTACTTCAGGGAGCATGCTTCCAGCTCCCTTGTTATCGATTAAGGTAATGATTGAAAAGGTCATTGAAACGCCTACTTGTTAAAAAGCAAATTCTTCTCAGTGATCATTTTGTTATTTAACGAGAGAAACTGAACGACCGCCGTTGTCAAAATAAGTTTTAAAAACAAATGAATAAAAAGTGAAAGTGATGAAGAAAAAATTATGTCGGGTAAGAGCTTTGTGTTGCTAACTGCCTACACAGCATACAGGAACCTAGGTAGTCGGCTTATCCTCCGGCGTGGTTTCGATAAAGACCTACTGAATCAGGCAGCAAAAAACCGCCGTATTACCACGGTTACAGTAGTCGATTGTTTTATCCGGAAATCTCTATTTATAAACCTACTTTTACGGAGTATAACGTATGAGCAAAATCTTAACTTGCAGTAATCAGATATTATTGAGCTCCGGCCTGATAATATTCCTCATTCTCCTCACTGTTGCTAATCTATCAGTTCCTTCGTGTCTTATGAAAACTGTCAGTATGCGCTCCCCACTGAATCGATGCACGATCAAAGAGCTTTGACTTGGAAACGATAAACACCAACATTTGAGAAAGCATTCTTTTATTAGTTTGGAATTTTAAAAAGGAGAAAATGGCTGTAATTGTGCCTTACGGGAATCGAAAGGAACATCTTCTGAAACTCCTAACGCGTTTGTTGACCTTCCTTAGCAAAGACAGGAAATATCATGCTATAATTATTATTGAACAGCCTGGCAATAATTTAATCAATGGCGCAACATTAATCGGTGTTTTGTTATGGAGATGAAAAAGTATCCCATTTGGTCGGTTGTACGACATAAACTGTTGCAAACTCCACGACGTCAATAAGGTGCCAACCTCGTCTTCCACGGCCTACGAGTGTGGACAACATGTAATGAAACTGGCAAACCCATTCAGATTTGATACAGGAACTCCATGCTGACAGATTGACATTTGTTTGTAAAGGCAAACCATTTGCAGTCGGAAAATAATTAATGAATACCAGTATACAACGATTATGTCATCAGGTAAAATTTCGATTTAATTTGGGATTGGCCTTCCTCCATTACTCAGCTAAAACGGAACGAGACGAATAGTTAGTGCGTCAAGAACTTGCATTCCGCCAGAAATTCCATCCGTTCCTCTTAAAGTATGACGTCGTACCAGTGTTGATTTTCGACGTAAAAAGATTGACATGACGTTGAAAGAATAACGGATTATCTCTGTGTCAATCCCACATAACACGTTTAAGCTGGGCAGCAATTCCCTTAGAAATATGTTGGACACCGTAGTCCTTTTTCGGAGAGTAAAATGAACTTGTCGGGCCATCTGTGCTCAGTGACAAATTAAAGTAATTTACATCGATTTACAGAAGCAAAATGCACTTTGCTTGATATCCTCTTCTGCACGATAGCAAACATACAAAAGCTCGATCGATTTCGTCATCCTAAACATACCGCGGTATTTACCTTTGGAAAATTATGAAAGATGTAATTTTATTGCACAGTATGATTGTTTGAGACTTGAGTGTGTGATACGTTAGGGCAAACTGTAGCGAGCTTCAAGAGAAAAAAAGTCAGATTAGTTAGCATGATTCACTTTCCGCACATAACGTTAACTTGCGAGCAATAGCATATACTCACTTAATTAGTTGAATATATCGAGACGGCTTGAGGGACCCTTTATGAGAACATGCCCTTGACCAGTGTGCTATTGAGGCTCGTGGACTGCGCTTATTTGCATATGCATCTTAAAATAATTTAAAACATGCTCTTGCGGTTTGAATAATTCGTAATCTGCCCAATCGTAGATTGTCATGAACATTTTATAAATTTTTTGACTTATTTAATATTTCTGTCGGTTGTAACTAAATCGTCCGCCTCATTTAAGTACTGTCCAGTACTCGTTGCATGGAGACCCAAACTTTGCAATATGCTAAGCATTAACTCATGGCATAACGCATGGAATAATATTTAGGCAGCCACCGTCAATTATTCATTTTTCATTCAAAGCACCTTTTTATTTTCGTATTCATTAACTGCCCGATAAAAGTGCATGCAATCTACCACGGCAGGAGACACATGCCAATCAACATCCTGTTCTTTTCGGTAACAAGGAAGAACAATAAATAGCAAAATGATATAAATGCAGGCATAAATCCAATGAGTAACTGTCAGGCCACAGCTCAAACGGTGAAGTCGGGCTGACCAGAAACTTATCATCCACTTAAGAATTTCGCAACCTTTTGTACAGTCTCAAATCTGTTTTAGAATACATCCACAAAGAGCGCTCTCAAAACGTCTTGTTAGAGCTGAAGAAGACGACATCCAATGCAGAGCCCCGGTCTGCAGCCTTTGTCCACTTTTTCCCTGCGTGTAATGGCTACTCATAAGACATCAGTGACCACGACGGAACCCGTTCTGTGTAGCACACATTAGGATATATCTGCTCCAAATACGTCAATACATGTTGCTTAACAATTCGATCCATGTCCTTGTACATGATGTAGGTTAAATTAATAAGACGCTATTTTCAGGCCTCATTCTTCACCCTCTGTTAAAGACTAGAGAGATAATGGCCGTTTTCATTTGTTTCGGGCGTTTTAAATATCCTAGGCCCCTAGTTCGCCCATTATGTCGGTCACTTCTTGAAGGACTAAAAGATGAATTTGAAGGCTTCAATCTGGTCAATATAAATGTGGAAGAGAACTTACTATTGACCTATAACGCAAAGGATGAACAAGTTTGCTGTTGATCTGGAACGCATACGGAAAGAAACTGGATAAGACTTTCATTTGGTCATTCCTCCAAACTACTCCATTTGGAATCTCAATGACGGAATTGAGTCCCGATTCCTTCCGCCAATATGTATGTGAAAATAGGAAATTTAGGATGCCCCAAAGAGTTTCGCAATATACATAATTCAGACTTATTGCGTAGTACATTCGACTCCCATTTACACGTATTCCACAGTCTGCTGCATTCCTGCATGCGTTTTTAACAGTTTGCTGGTCGAAAACGTCTGCAAGTCTTATTTCTCCTATAAAACGCTATTTGTATTTCTCGGTTTATGCATGACGGAGGGCGTTTTGATTTTTTTAATGAACAGTAAATATTAATTATTTTTAGAATTTGAGCTGAGAGTGCACCAGTAATACTTAACTGAAACATATCTCTATTGCAGACAAATATTTGCATTCTATCAGAAGAATCAGTTAAGAAAACATTGAGTACTCAAAGAACATTAAAATAGATTTACTAGCGACAATCGGTCGGAAACGTGGTATCCTCCCACTGTCTCTCTCTAAATTGAGCGCCTGGTTTAGGATATTTAAACGTTGTCCTTGCCTAAATAGTGTTCTCCGATTCTAATTTAAGCAAATGTTTTCGGAATGTGTTCCATGGACCCGAGACCTAGCAAATTTTGCAGTTGATATTGGGTGAAATTAAAGTTCAAATAACAAGATTGTCTTTTATAGGTCGTTTAGGAGAAGATCATCGTTTGTAGCAATTTGATTTAGGGACGAAATGAAACTGCCAATGCCAGTGCTAGAACGAATTATGTTTGGATAGTTGAAGATACTTTTTTCTAATTCCACCGTTGCTGTGGGACATTGTTCAATGACCGCGGATTGATCGCAGCTAACATGTAAACGATCCCTCTACCTTGGAATGTCCTGTCACTTCTGAACACCAGTTAACCTCTGGGTGATACCTCATAATCTTCAGTACCATAAAAAGATATGTGTATGCTAATGCAGTGATGCCTGGCGTGTGTTCGTCGACTAGAATGCCAACTCATTTGTCTTGTCTTCCTTTTTTTAAAAAAACGTTATCCTCCATTTATATCCTTTTCTTTAGATCTTCCCAGACCAACCTCATTTGTTTCTTCCTGTCGGTCCGTATTGCGGTCAAAAAACGTCTCCTTATGCGAATGACGAAAGGCGGTCCTGCTGACGCATTTGCTTTCCGTAAACCGAAAGCTTTGTGCATGGTGACACATTCTGCGTCCCGAAGGATGGCATTTGAACATGATTGAAAGAGGTTGACATCGCGTTCGATCCTTTCTTTAGAAATTAAAAAAACGTTAAATCACGAGCTGCCTTAATGATGATATTTCTCCTTCCAAACTGTATAAGTTTGCTGTCGCTGAGCGAATATATCGCCAAAATAAACCGTCCGCACACGATTTAATCGATGAGGTCATCACCGTCGATCGTCTGGTACTCAACGTTACTGGTTGGCGCAATATGTGCAGTAGATGACTTAAATCATGAAATGTCGAGATCGATATTTGAGTTGGTGACTTGGCGGCATATGTTTTATGTCGTTATTCTTGTTATATGAATTGGTTGGATTCCGAAAAAAAACCCTTTTTAAAGACGGGGTCATGTTTATTCAGTTTCATTGAGAGGAAACGCAAAGAAATCGGGCAAATTTTGACTTCTATAGATATCCACTTACAGTACCTGTGCTAACTCATGAAATGTCGAGGTCAAAATTATAGTGGACAATGTAGTGTATTTTTGGTGTCGTTAGTTGTGTTTATTTGGTTGAAATAAGGACGAAAAGACCGTTTTCTGAAGGAAAGTTTGATACGGATCTGTATATTAAATAGAAAACGGGCCGGATTAAGGCGAAATCGGAGGATTCCTGATATTCAAGCAGTTTCCTACGCTATTAAAGCTTTCGGATGGAAATTCTTTGTGTAACCTTATTAATCTGTTTAAGAAGATTAATAAAAGGACGAAATTTTTTGATAAACTTTCGAACAAAAAGAAAAAATTAAATTTCAATATCAACAAAATCAGGGAAATGAAGATAAATTATTTCTTATTGTGTTCAGGAAATAACGTGCGATTCTTTATCTAAGAATTCTATTTTACAAATTCGTAAAGTTTTATGTTTCAAAATACCGAAATAAAAAAGTTTATCAGTGTGATTGTTTTACCAGACTGAAAATGCGTGTCGTAAACGAATATATATTGAGTTCGCGCGACATGCCGTCACTTTGCTCTGCCACGCCAAACGATAACAATGTCTAAACAATACTTATCCGAAGTTGACTTCCAGCGCATTCGAAAATTAGCGGCGGAAGGAATCCCGCGTGAGTCGTTAGCTAATATTTTCAATATTAGCAAGGTCACTCTGTGGCGCATTATTAATGATAAAACTGTTCCTAGAAATAAGATAGGGGGACCAAAACGGTCCACAAGTAAGCAAGACGACGATTTTATTCGTCGTACATTAAAAAAGTTTCATTACATGCCCATTGAGGCCATTCAGCGGGAACATCTGCCGATGTTTTCTATGAACATCATTAGAAAAAGGATGAAGGAATTTGAACTGCAGCGGCGGAAGGCTATGATTAAGCCATATTTAAGTAGAAAACTAATTAGAGAACGGCTTTTATTTGCTAAGAATTATATTGAATACAGATCTTCATTTTGGAAGAGCATTTTCTTCTGCAATGAGGTTCTATTTTTAGACAAGCCTACGAAGTCGCTCCAAACTGTCATATGTGGAAAGAACTTCTTAAGAGAACATACTACACCGACGGCAACATTCAAGAACTGTCGGCGGATGATGGTTTGGATGGCGATTAAATTCGGTGAGCGGCCTGTCTGGCGGTCAACATCCGACACCAACAACAGCAAGGTGTTCATTGCAATTGTCAAGGATGCTTTCGGCTACAACGGCATAAGTCGGCGCCGAATGGATACTGTAATTTTGCAGGACAATGCACCTGTCCACCGCTCTAAAGAGGTACGAATTTGATGCCGCTTGCAAACATAATCTAACATTTTAGACAACAACCACGCTCTCCGCAATTGGCCTCCAATCCATTATTATCCCGGCCAACAGTCCCGACCTTAATCCAATCGAAAATCTTTTTGGAATAGTCAAAAGAAATTGGCACAAAGCTAAGAAGACTCTTTCAATGCAGGAAAAATTGGATTTCATACTCAATAATTACATTTTACAATCCACCATAGATAACCTTGTCATGTCTATGTCGGACAGACTTTCTGCTGTTATTAATTCGAATGGACAATCTACAATGTACTAATTTTTTGTATCTGTTTCTGTCCTTAATTATTTTTGACCGTTTATGCGCCCTCCTCCTTTATACGTCCTCATACGTAGCCTTTATTAACTTGGTTGTAATATAGGCGTTTCTCGAAAATGTGACTTTTGTCGAAAATTATTTATTTTTATCTCAGTAAATAATATTTTCTTAACCAAACTTTGCTTTATTTCTTTGACACATCGTTTATTTTCGGCTATCAGACTTTGGGAGCCGTAGTGTTTACCGATTCTGCGTTTAAGTCGTTAACCTGTGTTAATTCGTGACATTTCATGAGTTAGCACAGGTACTGTAATTCCCCTATTAAAAGCTATTATTTGCATGCGTTTTTTTATAATGAACCTTTCATGAAACAAATAAAAATATAAAAGAAGGCCCCTTTGGGAAGGGAAATTGTAATTTCGACTTAATGAATATCAGATCAAGTCAGTTATGTAAACGCACATAAATTTCATGCATCAAGAAAAAACTTACTCTATTTAACAACATTGTAACGCTTAATATCTTTAAGCGTAGTAAAAGGCTTGTTCGACAGTATTTGTTTTACTGCACCGGAAACTAGTAGAAGTCGACGCGTAAAAATAGATTACGTGCTTCATGCTGCCACATTTCTTTGTCAAGTATGTAAAAACACATTATTCTCATAAATCAAGACGTTACATGCTCTTTTTAAATTCTATTTAGCAAAACTGTAACGTTTTATGTAGATAAACGCAGTATTAAGTCACTTTTATTGTGTTTGTTTTACTACATAGGAAACTAGTAGGTGTAAACACGTATACATAGATTGCGCGCTTCTTGCTGTCACTTTTCTTTGCCACGCCGTTTATCAATGTTGTCAACCCATTTCCTATCAGAATTCGACTTTGAGCGCCGCCGCAGTGCTGCTGTCTGAGGATTTAGGTAGTATTTTCAATATTAGCCTGATCAATTTCTGGAGAATTTTAAATAATAAAACGGTGCCTGTAACTAAGCGAGGTGAGCCAAAACGGTCACCAAGCAAGTAAGACGACGACTCTATTCGTCGAACCCTGAAAACGTATCCTTGTGTATCCCTGGAGGCTATTTACAGGGACACTTGCCAATGTTTTGTGCACCACAGCGATTTCAGTTCGCGTTTCGTAACCCTTCGTCAAATAGGTCACGAACTGTACCCTTATATCACCTTGGACACGCGTCGGCCTGCTCGGCCATCGTGGCCTCAGTAGCTACGGAAATATGTGATCTCCTATTGCTGATGGCCGTACACCAAATAACACGGAGCCCAATCCGCGGTAGCTGATATGATTAGAGCTGGGAGGGTGGTGGTTAAGGCGAAGGTTAGGCTACGGGAGTAGGCAGTTCTGCAATCATCATCGATAGCTCTCTCGAGCAGTTTGTCTCACACAACACACAAAGACGAAATTTTTCTTCAATTGTTGCCCTTCAAGTGAAACTGACTGATATATTTGACTGAACCGCCTGGTGTATACTCGCACTGCTGACCAGTTTCCTGAAGTGTCAGCCAAAAGTCATTCTCTGCCTAACGATCTTGAAATCATGTACCTATTCCGAACGTGCAATCTTCTTTAATAAACACTGTAACTACAATTCAAATGTAAATGTCCCAGTACACATCATAAGGATTATAAATATGATAGCAAAAAGTTCGCCGACTGCCTACGTAATATCCAACTGTTATTCCTATTACTACTAAGTTTATTCTCTACAAACAAATCAACTAATGGCGTAAACCACACATACAATTTAGTTGCGGAAATTACCACCTAACGAAATCAGGAAAGGATAATTAAAAAGACCCTAAGAATTTGAAAATTCCAAAAGCTGATTTATGCTCTGAGATGCAGAATTTGTACCATTCCTAATTTTACGCCCTAAGAAAACCAGCATACTTTTGTCGCCTTGAAATGCTTTATATTATCATGATAAATAGCAAAAAATCACTTTGGTATTAGTTTAACTTTTCACTACACACTCGGATTAGTTTTGCTTACGAAACTTTTTAAAAGTATCTTGATAGGGAAGATTGGTAGCAAACGGATTTCCAATGAAAAGCTGCCAGATGGCCCAATAAGGGATGCTGTGTCTGACGTTTATAAAAAGTGAGTGTTAGTCGGTGACCTCCAAGAAGGATGATTACACTACACTTTGCCATGTGCCTCATGTGTATAATCAAGGCAAAGGCTTGCCGCAAAAATTTACGTAAGCATGGCGCGTTGTGTTCAAATAATGCAATTTGATATGTTTTTCTATGAAAATCTTATTTTTTCAAACACATACTTTGAAGCCACTATTTCATGCGCAGAAAGAATTGCACATATCCTCAATGTAAAATATGCAAATCTATGATAGGGGGGCACATACGGATCGCGTTACAGGACAGCTTTTCCCCGATCTCAAACTCGGGGTTCAATCACGAGCTCAGCCACTGGCCCAATATTGCATTTAAATCTAAGCAGAATACCCTTACCGACTGGGCAGCATGTCCGTGTGATAAGAGCGTTGCAATTTTAGCTAAGGGATAGCGATGTCGAACGTCAAGCCTTACGAAACACGGGGCTCTGTGTGGCTGGCTAATAACGACTACCAACACGGAAATGACCACATCAATCTCTATTGTCTACATGGTAATGTTTGTCTGCTAATAAATGTAATCCATGTAATGTATCTCTTCGGTTAACAGTGAAGGGTGTGCGACGTCCTATAATGAAACAAGGAATATACCACAATCTAAACCACTGTCAATTTTGACTAATGGAAATTTGAAAGGCCCTCTTCGAACAATCCATTTTTTCTTTCTATTCAGACATATTTAACTAATAATAATGCTATTCTGTGGAATATAGTTACTCCTACACACACGTTTCGCAGAAAACTGTCTTCTGATTTAAATTCGGCTGAAATTTTGGTGACATTTTGACGCAAAATGTGGCCGCAAAGATGATCAATGAAAAAAATATGTGATTTCATTGAGCGAATATTTCGGTTCAGTCTACTTTATTTGAGGAAAATATAGGTGTTCAATCTTTAAACTCCCTATTAGTTACAAAAAAAGCGAACCCTATCAAAAATTTGAAGATGGAATCATCAAAGAGTTACAGAGTTTATTCATATGGGCAAAGATTTCGAAACCAGATACAAAAACGAATATAGGCAGAATGGTATTACCGACAAAGACAAGGGAGACTGGAATGGCCATTGAGTTAAAAAATTAATATAACTAAATGTGCTGTACAAGAGACAGTTGGATATTCTGTGAATAGTTGGTGTTATCTCAGTTTCTGTGGAAGACGAAGTAAATACCAACACAGACGATAGAAACATCTTCTTACGAAGATCAGTTTTGAAAATCAGCAGGTCATACGCATTTCCTTTAAGAAAATTACAAACTTAGCGACGGCTCAAACATGCGCCGTAAATCTACCCTTGGAAACTCATTACGGAGTTGATGGGAATATATCAATAAATCAGGTTTTTTGTGATTGTCTGGAGCCTAATATGCCTTCAGTCAAAACCGATCACATCTCAGTAATTACACATCACTAACGACCGGCAGAGTAATAATATTTCAGTCACGTCTGTGTTTAGCTCGTAGCAAAGTTCTACTTCTGGAAGTGAAACTCGTCTTTTTGTAAAATATATTATTATACAGGGGAAGTCGTTCTCCTTTACATTGTCGTGCCTTTGCAAAATGTAATTAATTTTCATCATTTAGCTCTAGCATCATGCAGATACGACGGGCCAAAACTCATGATATCCAACATGCTTGAACAAATTCTACAAATCAGGTCGACGCAACGGTATCAGCTACCATTTGGGCAGGATCGTCGTTGCACAGGCAGCTTTGAAATAACGAAGTTTGGTGAAGGAACCACGTGCAAGAATACAGGATCGAAGAACAACAAATATTCTTGCATGGTAAAGTTTGACGGCCTTCGTGTGAACATCACTTGCCGAATTGGTTACCCTGTGGATTGGTACGAACACAACCTACGGCAGGTGACTTCTCAGTGCAGTGTCAAGAGTCTCACTTTCCACAATATTACAGTCACTATCCCTGTGACTGTGAGCCGCGATGCATACCGTAGAAAAATACTAATGGCTGAAAGCCCATCGTTCCCAAAGCAGGAAGCGTTTCAGACAGATTTCAATGTTACCCTACAACTGCCCGGAGAGGGACAAGTCAATACTTTGTCGGTTTTGTGGAAGTTGTTAAAATCGGCTCTACCTTATGGTTGTCGGAATCGCGGTGCAAACTACTTGCATATGTTGTCAAATAGGTAAATTCAGACTCTACGGCAGTTGACTCACCAACTCGTTAACAATGTAAGCATTTTAATGGAAATGAAATGCTTCTGGAAAAAGGCGTTTTTTGACTGCTCATGGGTTTGAACGTGCATTATTTAATAGTTTGTCATGTGGTTCCTCCGAACAAATGTGAAATTGGTTTGTCGATTCCGTTTATTGTTTGCATGTTTGGCATAAAAAGGTTACAGTGCATATGTACAAACAATAACATTAATTGTTGCAGTAATATTACTCAATCTCACCAAAATAGATAGATGTAGATTATCAGCTGGACACTTCTCCTGCAAACTGGCAAAAACATTTTATACAAATTTTCCGGGCAACTTGCGCATATTATGATCAGCATTCCATCGATCACTCTCGTCAAAATATCGTCTTCAAGCATTAACTGGTCAACAATAATCAGGTCCCCTAAACGGCTTTTTCAGGTGGGCGCGTCAGTGGATTTTGACTTAATTAAAACACTGCACACAGCACAGAGTTTCACAATTCCCCCCCCCAGCTCTCCTCTTCTTTCGCTCTCCCTCAAACATATCATGACCTCATAACTACTCGCCTCACAGGTCCATCTTACGCTTGTTCTGCCGCGCTAGCTGGCATCCCGTGAAAAAACTTGCCACCTCTCTTGTTTTTCTTTCGTCTGTCACCAACTCAAAGCCTAATGAGTACAACTCGTGTTTGCGAATGAACATCTACCTTTTTATCAATATATCGACCCGAAATGCATACTAACTCTGATCTAGAATAATACGTCTGTACCGGACACCGCCTCTATCAAACTTTCGGGGTTCACGCAAACCTCCTTTGTGAGTAAGCACTTTATTTGTGCTGTCAATCGACACTTCTCGTTGTATGTTTTTGTCTTCTCAGTGGTTGTCAGCAGATTGTTCATTTGCAGTCAACTGGAGGACATTATGCACGACAATGCATCTACTAAACGAGCGACTGACATGACATCCTCGAGACTGATGGTAGCTGCATGGCGAGAGTCCGGAGACATTTCAAGGAAAACTATTTTAGCGCTGAAGCAATATCGTCATTGGCTAGTTGTTTTATAATCTCCATAAATCTCAACTAATCGCTGTGATAAGAAGGCAGCATAATTAGCTGGAAGTATATGCCTTTTATATTCTTACGTATAAAGCGTGCAAATTACTGACTCATGCTATCGGGTGTACACTATCCGGGAAACTCATTGGGGCATACCCATTTTTCTGGCAGCAATTCAAAAACATTTTGACGCCATGACCAATGGACAAAGCGAATAACCATATAGTCCCCCCATTTTTTCAGCCGCTTGCGACATTCATAACCTCCGAATGGTATTTCATGCATTGCCGGCAGGATCTCATTTATTAATCTGTGAAAGAACACTCATAGGTCCCTACATGTTATGGCGAACGGTGGTGAAATCTTTATGACGACATTGCTATAGGCATCCGCCAGTCTCTTTGACCTGAATAAAACACTGCAGCCTGAGAGGTTAGTTTAAGTCGTCTAAAAGCCGGCAACTCCGAAAATTTCCGACGCCCGGCTAGGTTGACATGTGGTATTTCATAAGTTCACACCACCAACAGCAACATCAAAGACGGGTCAGTCAAATAATGCACAAAGCGGGCGTTCTGAGCAGACGCCGGGTTTGTACATGGCAGACATACGCTCTACTTAGCATCTGACCGCATCATGTCGAAATGCGAGATAGTCAGTGGGGACAGATTTTTCCATACACAAAGACGTTTGAGCCGAACAAAACACTGTGTAGGCTTAGAAGCTAGTTTAATTAACTTCAGAAATGATCGGCAGTTAGTACACAATGCAAAAAGTAACATCCGATCGGTCTCAGTAAAGCGTTAGGTTAGCATCATGATAAATGCCGTTAACTCGAGAAAAGGTTTTTTAATTTACAACTGGATTACAGATTTCGATATTTCTTGTCATGCAAGGGTTTGATTTCTTTCATTATCCCATGCTATACTGAGCGCATGTTAACCGTTGTTTGCATATTGGACGTGAAGGTTGCGACAGTGCGGTTAGGAAAATGAAATTTGTCTAAAAACAGAATAAAAATTACGCCAAAATGAAATCGATGGAGTTTTTAGCCTATAACCCGTCATTTTGCATAGTGATAAGTGACCTACAATGAATCCAATAAAAGCCTTATCGAACAAGTGTTGAATGGCAATCCCCTGGACAAGTTTGCACGTGAATAATAGCTGAGATTCGTCTGAATATTGCTTGCCTCGATGATTAATACTAACACAATTTGCGGACGTTGACTGCTCAGCGCAGTATAAGAGTATTCACTTTCCGAAATATTGCAGTTCGTATCACATTGATTTTCAACTGGATGTTTTCCATAGATAAGTTTTTTAATCTGACTGTCTATCTTTCACACAACGGGGATTTTTCAGATATATTAAATTTTTATACTCTGATTGGCCTGGACAATACACGCTAATTCCGTGTCAGCTCTGTAGACGCTGCTGAAATGAGCTCCACCCTAATGTTGTCGGGTTTGTGGTGAAACACCTTGTATATATTAATTTCAGAGCACTCATTATAGCCACGCCTTTCCGGCGCTAACGATCGAAAACTGTGTTTATTTTGGGTAAATCTTTCAATTCGTTAAGAATCTAAGATTTAACTTAAAGTTAATTTCTTAAAATAAATAAGCACCCCGAAACTTGTCAGTGTTCTTGACACTTGGGTTACCTAAACTGACTTATCAGCCTTTATTGGCTCTTGTACAGGTCACTCGGCCGCGCATTTGAGGAAATGATGTAACATATATCATCTTTTTTTGCCATCCCATGCTAGCACCTTTGAATGTTTTTTTAACAGTGCGTTTCGTCGCATAGCACAAGGAGTACCATATAGAGACTACGAATTTCGTCGAACCGTTATGTTCACTCACTCTTTCCAGTAACCTGTTCGTCAAGAATATATTTGAATTAGTGGTGACAGTGTCCAAGTATTAACACTTAGGTGCATCGAATATATTTAATGCTACTATTATCTGCAATATCCGCATGACGGTCTTTGTCCGATTAGGCTTCTTTGAGCATGCCCTCCATGATTTTCGTTGATTAATGTATATGTCATATGATAACTTAGTAGCACACGTAGTTTACCAATAGCAATAGATAACGCAGTGAGTGAGGATTGTTTCCGCAAATATCGACATTTGGTTGCATGTGCGATATTAAATGCTGAAAATATATATTATGCGGTTTAAGTGCTATCTGGCTGGTTGGGAATATTAAAATATGCCCTTGCTGGTTGTTGCCGAAAGACTGCCTTTAACGCTGCTCTCAAGTTTTATTACAAACGTACACACTATTTCTGCATTCCGTTGGCTCACTACGATGTGTTTCACTCCGAGAGTGAAGTGCGGATTCAGTAGCAGTCTTGTTTCACCGCCAGCGCAGTTGAATTAAAACTGTGTTTGGCAAATCGCCTATTTGCTGCTAGCAGCCTCCCCTGTGGAGGAATTAATGTTCCACCAATGTACGCGTACCAATTCGCCCATTCCAGATTATACTATCTGACTCTGTAGCTTGATAGACCTCAAAAACATACAACAGCAATGCGCTTTTTTCTCCACGCATTCCATTGAACCCCTTAACTGCCGAGTTTCCTTCTGTCCAAAATACCATTAACACATCGCCTGTATCACAAGGGTCCCCGGACTCTATTTTCTGAACCAGCCACTATATCGACTCCTCACTCCTCACTTGTATAATAGAGTTGCTCTGACAGTTGTTCAATCCGAACTGCTTTAGGTGGCACCAGGAGTAACTGATGAAAAAGTGGACAAGCTTATGTGGTGGCAGACAGTCTCGACATAAACAAAAATAATGTTCTTCCATCCGTGCAAACTCATTCTAAATATTGTGATCAGCAGGCCAGTAGAGAAGAAGTTAGATAATTGAAAATAGCACTTATGATTTGGCCTTTTTCTGGGATTTCTTCTTTAATATTCATACCGATTAAATGTATGATGTATTATGTATGTTATTTCATCTAAGATATAATAATCGCCTTGTATCTATTTCAAAGAGATTTTGCATCAGCAGTAAAATTATGCTGTTTTCCAAGCAGAACACTGCCAGTCAACGCCCTAGAAAGTGATCTTTGGGAACGCCTGAGCAAATACTTCACCTCAGATTGATAGTATATAGGTTTCATTACATAGCGAACAACTTATCACATACTTTTGTTGCATTTTAGATGGAAATATTTGCAGAAAATATATTTCGTTATTAGACTTCGATTAATATTCTCATTTGATTCTTATAGTAACAGATGCAAATAGATGTGCGTGCTAAAACTTTAATGTTTTGAAAATTAAGGAAATTTCGTTTTAGCATTTTTACAAATGTTACAGGGACCCGACGCTTGCCTGCCAAACAAATAAGCAAGGTACATCAAAGGATAGCATGGTATAAAATATGTACGGACGTTCCGCGAAAAAAAAATGCGGCGCCAATTTCTATGGTTACCCTGATAATGGCCACGCGAAACTATGCATGCATATTGGCGCAATGTAGATGGAGCCCCTGCTTTTGTCTTATGTTGCGCGTAGTTGAAGTTGAAAAAGTTTCCCTAAAATTGTATCTTTTCTTTCAAAAATTTCTTACGGTATAAATAGGTTGAGCAAAACAACATGACCAGACAAAACCATGTTTTGGTTCATGATAGTTTGGTGCCTTAGACAAGTGTATGCAGAACAATATTGCATGGGCCGAGATTTGAAATTAGAAATGGACCAGTGCAGTGCGTCCGGCGGTGTTCTCACATGTACATACGAAGAATGCACGGAGTGGGTAACACTAGGAGGATTCGTGGCCGTTTTTTACGCAAACAGTACTGTAAGTACACAAAGTCGTAAATTTCATGCGTTATTAAAAAAGCGACTCAACAAACTAAGCACGAAAATTTTAATTGCACTTGACTTGTTTAAATAACCTATTTTCATCTTGTTTACCGTTTAGAATGAGTGTCATCGCTGTATCAGCACAGATCATCCAGCACTCACCCCGGTTACCTCGGAAGGGTCGACTGTGTACGGGCTCTGCAGTGCTTGTAAGCCTTTATTTTTAATGTTTTTTTACTAATTTGCCACATTTAAATTACATGTGTACGAGTTGACTCATGCAATTAGTGATAGTTATCGTTAGTAAAATATAAATAATGTAGTATTTTTGTAGTTGCTTTGCAAGACAGTTTTCGCATAGCAGTAAAAAATATTATTATGTTTCCTGGAATACATAAACACTTGCTCCTGTGACACTTTTTTGATAGTGCACATTTTTTGCATAACAGGTTATTGATGGAGAATGTCAGAGATTTTTAATCATTGTGTGGAATATAGCCTTCCTTGCAGATTCTAATTAGTATGTTTCGAAATGCATCATCCGTTGAAATAACAGTGTCGGTTTAAATGTGGCAGTTTCGTTTGATATCATTAACTTTGTTGCATATGTTTGAAAAACGCAGTTATTTTTTTCCGGAATAATTTGGTCACAGATAGTTTTCATCTTTAACCGATGGGTAATAATCCTTTGGTTTTTTGGAATCAAGTTTTTCTGCTAAAACATTTTACTCTTTTCACAATTATTCACGTTCGCATTGACTGGTAACACGCATCTATTTTGAATGGAAAGACATTCGTCGATTGGTTGAATACATTCGCGCCAAAGTGGGATCCTCATCTCCTATTTTTAGCAATAATCACTTTGTGTGCGGATATCTTTGCAAAATATAGCTTACGAAGACGTATGTACTTCGACTTGTTATTTAATTGCATGCCTGCTAACATGTTACCAGTTTCGGCAATATATTCCAATACAATGAATAAATTACGACCGTGAGTTTAAAAGTGTCAGTTGGCAGGCATTAACGATATTCAGAAAATTACGCAAAGCGTTTTACGCAGCACTACGTTTAGAAAGGGTACGGGGCCAGGTTCAGGATTTCACATATTCTAAAACTTAATGATGATTTCCTACGTCCTGATATTGAACAGTAAGTAAACAATACTAACTAAGCAAGCAACGTATTACGAGGTCACAGCTGGTTGAGTAGGAATTGATATTTTGAATGGGCATTTCGTTGAAGACGAAAAAAATCCTAACTCAGAATATAAACGAGGCCATCCGAAAATCTCATTTCTTTCTCCGTAGCCAAAGTAAGAGGCAGTGCGAGTGCAGGCGTCAGTACTTCCGGCAGGTGGCTATACAAGGAAGACCAGCTGCATTTGAATGCCGCATTTGAACCGCATGCCAAGCTATTTAATTGTAAGTACAAAACAGTATAAACGCCATTGACGTTCGCAGACGCAAGACTCAAAGGCCCACTGAAAATAACGATGCTAATAAATATTGTTATCATCATGAACAGTCGTCGTGCATTCGTATCTGCGAGTGTTAAGATAGCAACATATAGCACCAAAAAGGACTGACATTACAAACACGCCATTCTATACGGCATATAACGAAATGGTTTTAAAAGACGGTCATACTAAAGTAAACTTCATATTTACAGGTGATGAGCTCACTCATGAAATATACCAACATATTCGAATGATTGTAAATCACTTGCTAACTGACACTAACTCATTGATGCAACATCTATGCAAATTAATTACAGATTTGAAAGATTTGAGCGCATAACAAAAATACATAAGGGAGTTTTGTGATGCTTCCAATTGTCGTTTTGAAAGAGGTCAAAATTTCCAAAACGTAAGTAAATTAATTGTTAGTTGGTAGACTTCGTCGCTATATGTATTAGCTTTTTTATGCAAAAAAACCCTCCCCCTCCACTACCCTCCCCTCTCCAAACCCAAGCTACAGATTAATTATCTATCTGCCCGTATCTTTTGCATTCATTACTTCAATAGCCATATAACTGTACAGGCCTGAAGAGAATTTATCGAAAGCAAATTTATGCTCGCCAAATTGCCTTTTGAAGTATGAAAAAACAAATATTATTTACACACTGTGTTTAAATTAAATTTTCAGCTGCATATTCTTTAAAAATTAGTGTACGGCGGTTGTCACTTACCCACAATCGGAGGATAAATTCCAAAACATTGTCTCAAGGACTCATGAGATTCATGGTATACTTGAGGTTTTTTGATGGAATCCAATAAGAGAGACAGGATTTTAATTGATTAAATTAAAGGAGGCTTAACTTTCATAAGGTCACATGCTGCAAGTGTCATCGGTTACTAAAACCTTTGCATAGAATTAGCAGGCGCGATCGCAAAAATATCATATTGCGGCAGGTAGGACACTCACAAAACCTTTTTATGGAACTCACTCGTTCCGTTGTGCCTTAGGGCTCGCTCTCATATCAAATAGACAACCGCACAGCGGTGCATGATATAGACAGAATTTAAATACCGACAAAGACAAGAGAGAGGCGAATGGCCATTTCTGGGTTTTTGGCAGTCATCAGTCAGTCATATCCTACCCCGCAGTGCGGACCATCTAGGGCTCGAACTGGCGACCTGTTAGTTAAAGGTCGATCGCTACTAATCACGAGGCCACGCGCCGGTTATCTTGTAGGTTGCGATCGATGAACGTCTTCTCCACGATTGCATAGTCCCGATTGTCATAATGTCGCTTGGCCACGTCGAAAATAATAATTTTACATAATTCATAGACATTTTGGCAGATTTTAAACGGGAACTTGACCCAAATGTGATTAGACACGCATCATCCGGCGGAGGCTCTTAGCTCAATTAGTTAAATCCTGGTTTCGTGCGTGGTTTAGAATCCCACCGAAGCGCCGAGTTTTTACAGTTGCTTTAATATTAATGGTGCATAACTAACTTGAAAAACGTTTTTGCAAGGTTTGCCTTATTAAAATGCATAAAACTACCTGCTAGTAGAAAGTGGTTTTGTTCATCTACACTTCAAAGGAAAAATAAGCGATAAATGCAGTGACTAATGCAAGCTCACAAAGTAAGCACAGCTATAATAGCCTGAGCTACTTGATGTAAACAAACATCGGTCCCCAACGCGCGACCTGGTAACTCAAATAACGGATGGGTTGACTTCGCAAATGCATTAGACCCGACTATTTTGTTCCTGTGGCGAAGCCGTTCGTGTGTTTCCATCCTAGCGATAGAGGATCTTTGGTCACTATCCTCAAATGCGCACGCTATTAATACGAGGGAATAGGTTTAATTTCGAAGTTATAGTCCGTGTCTTTCAACAGAGATTCTTGTTATGCTTGCCAGGTTACAAATGAATAGATAGTTTTGCTAACTGTGCATGATAATTTCAAAAAATGAGTTTGCTTACGTTATTTCTAAAGGCAAATTATACAAATGGTTAAAAGGAAATGTAAGAAGGAACAATATGCGTAATTGGCATACCTGGGTTAATTAACAAACCTGAGCATCAACCGACATGAAGCAAACCAATTGTTTGGACAAATGACAGTTTGATGCGAGGTTGAATGTATGTAGGCATTTGTAAATTTTCACACAAGTTTTTTGTGTAGTAGCGAAAAACCATCCGACGATGTATTGAATTCATTTGTACCAAACAAAAAATACACGCATGAAGTTAACACCATTTAGACGTTCGCATGTTCTTAGTGGGCAGAGAGAAAATTCCAGCTATTTAAACATTTGAGGCATGATTAGCAATAAATTCAGGTCGAATGTAACAAGTTCAAGAATGCAACAAATAAGTAAACATTTTTTATATACAAGACAGATGCAGCCTTATTATTATTCGCGTTCCATTATTGTTGATAATGTGGAATATTATCAGTAAGATATTCTATAAAGCAAATGAATATTTTGGATTGAATTTTCGCAAAGCAAAATATTTATCTCGAGTTTGTAAAACAATGTTTACTTAAACGTGGGGGAGATTGTGAAAGACATAACGGCACAGTTTAATGCGCGCGAGACACGAAAGGTATGACTTAATTAGCATCTCCATCCTCGAGACATATTATTTCAAATTTGGAAAGTACTTTTACTATCAGTATTGACTTATATCAAAGTTTTGTTTTAAAACAGGCGACATTTAGTGCATGCTATTTTATTGACAATTAAATAAGAGTGGAAATCACTATGGCGTTCCTGGCGATGTATATTTTTACAATCCTTACTGTTAATAGCATATGTTGCTCTGGAGGAGCACAAGTGTAAGGCAGTGGTCACAAAGTACTGCAATCCGTATTAAGGTCAGTTGCTGGCGAATAATTTGCAAATGATGCGCACAGATTATTTTCTTAAGGATAGTACCAACGTAATACAAATGTACATTTTTGAAGTAAAGAGCATGTGCTTCTCTGGGGGGGGGCATACATGTGACAGTAGTTGCAATGTGCAACAGCATAGATTGCGGTCAGTTGTTGGCAAATAATTTGCAAATGATACGCAAAATATTACTTCCTTTAGGATAGTACTAACATACTGTACATATTACCAGATGATCATATTTCAAGCAAACACGTTATATGAAGAAATGACTGCGATGCATTCCATGTTGATGCAGTACAAGCAAATTGATTGCTAAGATACAAATATTAACTCATTCTGTATCGGTCCAGTTTAAGAAAGATCCAGAATTTACTGTAAATTGACGTTGAAAAAGTGAAAATAACGGTTGTTACAAACGTATCATATGTACGTGGACTCTGATCAGACGACCGAATAAGTATGACCTATTCGGTAGTATTAAAATGATTTAATTTTTTAACAGCACATTGAGCGTTAACATAGCAAGGATATTCAGCAACTTATACAAAACGTCTTCCGCAGCACTACGTCTCCAAGAGGTAGGTATTATGATTCAGGACTTTAAATATTCTAGAACTTAAAAAGGAGTACATACGTTCTGATTTTGAACACTAAGTAAACAATACTGGATAGGGAATTCACGGATTACCAAGTCACAGCTGCTTGAGTAACATCTGATATTTTGAACGAGCGTTCTGTAAAAAAAGCCAAAGTTCGGATATAAACGTTGGCCGTCTGAAATCTCAATTCTTTCTCCATAGCAGATTCTAAAGTGACCGATTGACCATTGTTGACAGCTAATTATTCTGACGTATCGAAAACTAGTGTTTTTGGAAATTTGAATGATTTAACGAAAATAACATTATCTCCGTAATGACAGCATTGTTAGTTTTCGGCGACAGAAGGGCAAAAAAATGACGCCTGAACAACGTATTATTGCAACGCCGCATTCATTACACAAAACATAAGAGGTAGAGAAAGCCGATGAGCAGATGGTATTGCGTGTGAAGATAGACAAAAGAGATGAATAGATTGCTTCTGACAGCCGCCGTGGTAGTTTCAATAAAAAAGCATTGAGTAAATGGGTGTTAGGTGGCTCCGCGTTACCCTAATGCTCTTCACTGAGGATGGTCAGATGGTTCCACCTCATCAGCACCCTCGGGAATTAATAAACTAAGCTCGTCCTCCGGTTTGCCGAGGCAAATTATACGCGCCTTGGACACACGTGGCAATACCACGAACATCTTATCGACTTGTTATTTCAGCGGTGTCTGAACAATTTGCGACTGTTTAATTCACTAAGGCTGTTGCCTAAGCCCCACTTTGACACACGATTCAATCGGTGGTGTTCAAAAAGACGCCAAAAACAACAGAGGCCCTGCAAAAGGAAACTGGTGCCTACTGAGAGGCGTTGTGCTATCCCTGCCGACGGTCAGTCAAAGACGTCTGTCAAGCACTGATTCGCCTGTACTGCAGTCAAGATTTGGCATTATGTGTCAAACTTCTGGCTGCTAAGGCTGCTTCCGAAACAAATATCGGTGTTCACTGGTAGTAGCCTAGAGATGAAAATCTGTGCTGTACGCCAAATCTTTCCAATATATATGATACATGCCATAGATATTTGGGTTAAATTTTCCCTTGATGATCAAAATATGGTTTCAGCAGAGTCGAGCAACATCAATAGCTATCATGTAGTGCTTCTGAAATAATACTTTAACGGGCATTTGAACGGCCGCGCCAAAATGCGTTCTAAATGACATTTACAACACACATATGATCATGTCGTTTTCGCCGATGTACACGCGTACACATGTTGAAATCAATAAATGATGGAAAATGAATAGTCACATGGCCATAGAGGATTTTTAAGTGGAGGAAATAGAAGGGAATTCGCTTCAATTTGCGAGTTAAGCTAGTCAAGGGCCAAAACACGTACGGCGAAATAATAAGCATTTACGCGATTAGTTGCAATTCAACTTATATTGTAGTGTTGCAACGCCGCATTCATTATACACAAAAGTTGAGGAAAAGTCTAAAAAGACGAAAGAGATGAGTAGATTGCCTCTGACAGCCGTTAACAAAAACATTGATGAATGGGGGGTTCAGTGGTTTTGCGTTACCATACACTTTTGCACTGAGGATGGTCAGATGGCTCCACTTCACTAGCACCCTCGGAAATTTGCAAACTAATCTCACCCTCCGGTTTACCAAGGCAAATTATACGCGCCTTGGAAGCACGTGGGAATACCACGAACATCTTATCGTCTTGTTATTCCAGCGGTGAAGGAACACTTTGCGACTGTTAATTTCACGCAAGCTGACGCCTAAGCCCCTATTTGACACACGATTCAATCAGTGGTGTTCATAAAGAAGCCAAAACAACGGAAGCATTGAAAAACGACGCCCTACCTACTGAGAGACGTTGTGCTGACCATGTGGTCTGCCAGTCAGAGCAGTCTGTCAAGCGCCGATTTGGTTTCCTGTTCTGTTTCTTGAAGCCTGTCAAAAGTCAGGTTGCTTTGGCTGCTACCGAGGCGCATTCAACTGGCCACCGGTGATAGCCCAGACATGCAAATCTTGTCTGTACGCTAAAGCTTTCCAATATATGATGCATGTCATAGTTGTTTAGGTTAATTGTTAACGTGTTCACCAAATTATTTATTCAAAATAGTCGAGCAACATCGGCAGTTATCATGCAGGGCTTTTGAATTAATACTTCGGCGACATTTAAACGACAGTTGCTAAATGCGTTCTAAAAACATGTTACAACGCTCATATGATCATGTCGTTTTCACTGACGTACACGCACACGCTTGCCGAACTGAACATATGACCAGATTGATGGAAACCGAATACTCACATGGTTATAAATGATTTATAAAAGGGAAGAAAGAGAGCGGAGTTTGCTTTAGTTTATGAGTGGAATTAGTCAAGCGCCAAAGCGCTCACACTGAAAGGAATACATCTTACGGTGATAGCTGCAGTCTTAGTTTTGTTGTTTCTGTCTTTTTACGCGTAAGATAGCGTGACAGGACAACCAACGCAGAATGTTGATCTGCCGATGCACATAAGATATATCGATATAAGGTAATATATAAGGTATATGCATAGAAGACATATAAGATATATATACAAGATAGATAAAATAAAGCTCTTATCCCAGCGATCGTGTCTCCTTTCCAAGACTGCTTCCTGAGACTCGTCTTGGCGCTACTATTGACGTAAGATGTATGCTAAAAATCACGGCGCGTAGGGCTAGAGGACTTAGAAGAAATTAATTCAGAATGCGCGAGATGGGTAACGTCATCCAGAATTCGACCAGCAATTTGCTTGAACGTTTTGCAATAAAGCTGTATAGTAATATTGGCAAACAAACATTTACAGGACGCATTTTGAAATAAGCCTTTCATTAGCAAAGCACGAGAATCACAGGCCAACAATGGAGGTGAGTGGAAGAATGCAAGAATATATGAATCGCCGGACCAAGTGCGGAGACGTGTGCTTTTAAAGTAAACGACGAATGTCATAAAAGAGGTTTACAGATTTTATTGAGAAGTGGTTCGATGTAGAGTGGGAAAGACGATTTGCTGATATAGTAACACTAAGATGCCTGATGAAGGATACATCATTTTCAGGGACTCTGAACAAGAAAATGCTTGCATATGAATAATACCGGCCTGATGTATTATTATAAAGTACACGCCCATTTATCTGTGTCCGTACGGAAACATGGACAATGCTTTCCTTAATCATATTTTCAGATGCGTCTGATTGATGAGCAGGTGGCGGACAACCACAACGTCAGCATTCTCAACTATTAGGCAGTCGTATTCGTAACTTAGATAATTCACGGGAATGTATGAGTGAATGAAATAAACCCATTGATAAATAAAACCATAAAAATGAAATAAAACCACAATAACCGAGATAGACCGACTAATTCCGATGGCCATGCAATTTCGATGGACACATGCAAACAGTTGTATATCATAATAAATAAAAGGCTTTGTGAGATTGTGCATAATTGATATTCAGCTAACTGTGAAAGAAGGGCCAGTTTCTTTACAATTGCGTCATCATAAATTATCTGAGCAGATCAATATTTAAGGAGAGAAGGTGAGACACCGCCGGCGCGGTATCTGTTGACCCACGAAACATTATAAAGTATTCCTCTTTTGTTTTCACAGACGAAGGTGAAGAGACAGAATGGTAGCTTGAATGTAGTTTAAAAAAACAGACGAGTCTTTGTGACTTAAAACATAATTTGCGTGTATAGCGTAAAAACCGGTTTCCTCGTGCATTTGTGTACGACGATGGCCAATGATACGCTTATTGTTCGCGCAATATCAGCAGAATAATGTAAAAAAAGAAAAAAAGAAGATGTAATGTACTGATTTATAAACAGGCCATTTAATAAATTAGTAAAAATTGCAACGCACGTGAGATTTGAGAAACGTGAAGCGATAATTCCCTGAATGAATTTAAAGCGGGCATGGACAGCAGAATCTATTGGTGCCAGTAAATTTCCCGACGGCAATTGAAAGCTGAAACCAAGGCAGTGAAAGAATCGCCCTGCAAAATCATTAAAACATTGTTAGACAAATGTATGACTGATGTAAAACCGCGCAATACTGGAAACGGAGGGGCGCATTTATTCCCAGACTACATGGATTGCCGAAGACACATAAAACGGACATACCTCTACGACAAATTCTGTTTATGTCTAGTTGAACCCAAAACAGACTAGCAGTACGGCCAAAATTGATGGAGCTATCAGTTCCGAAAAAGCCCCTTATAATATCCTTACACATTGAGGGCAACAACAGCTCTAATACCATCAAGCGGCGATTGAGATGCGCCCCGTCGAATTGTGTTTACGAATTTACGGGCACTTGTGGATGAAAGTGCATTGGGCGAAAGCAAAGGCAACTGGCTGCCAGGGCAGATGACCACCTTCCTAAATTGGATGTTTAAGCAGGATAATAAGATTTCAAGGTCTTCTACAACAAAAAATCGCCTTGATAGTAACCATTCGGTTGACCCGAAAACGTCTTTTCGAGTATAAGTTAGAGTACGAGCAACTCGGTTAGTGCGCTATCTGGAGGCGCCCTACATGCGGCGGGAGACATTAGACTTATGTAAACAGTTAGATCACGTGATCAATCCCATCTTGTTATGGCAGACCTGAGCTCATTTGATTTTTGGAATCTCTCGGAGTGTTAACATCCCCATTTTCTTTCATATGTTGCGTTTTGAAGATACCATTTTATTGATTAGACTACGTGCCGTATACGATGAGCTTGCTGTTTTGCGTTGTTTTTCTCTGTCGAAGTTTAAATCTCTCAACGATTCTTACTTGTTATTTGTGTTATCCAACGACAGGCTGCAACGACAGGTATGCAAAACTGGTTTTCAAATAGGAAATATCGAATAGATGCATGCGTTAAAATAAGCTGCATTCTCCTCAACCGCATTTGTATTTCTATTCTACAGCATGCCTACTTGTCGTATTTCGCCCTTCAGTCTCCCGCAAAAATGAAGGTGGTATATCTACAAGTATTATCTTAATAAAGCAGTAACGTATGCTTAAACAACGCAATAAGTCTTAAAAAGACAAAACTGTAGAATGAGTATTAACTAAAAATGCGTGGACGTGGAGAAAAGCCTAATCGTTTGAAATGGGACTCTCAAGTAATATCCATTTGCGCAAAATAAGATTGACGGCGGTTTTGGTTGTATAATATTACCGGTTTTATTATCAGCTCACGCCACGGTCAGCTGAACAGACACATTCGATGGATTATAGGCAAAGGCATAAAAACGCAATCACAAAGACACTGCAGAACGTAACTGTCATTACCGGTTTCTTGGCCGTTATTAACCAGCCATACATATTTCCAGGCTTTATAATGCTTAGCGTTTGATCTACTGGCCTGATACCTAAAAGACCGGATTCATGGCCTCTAAAAAGGTGTTTATTGCCCACCTGGAAATGTTACTGCGCTTCACACTGTGCTTAAGCGTGAGTCTTATCGTTAACAGCGGCAGAAGTGTGTATCGTATGGCAATCGGTGAGGGTCGTTCTAACGTTGATATGTGTATGTTACATGATTAAATTGCGCCTTTTAGTCTGGGTGGGCAAAATTGTCTTCTGTGCATGGGTGTGGAAAATAATTTACTCAGTCAATTTTATCTTATGAAAATACGTTTTTTTCGTTATTTTACACGCTATATCACACTTACGAATATATATGATGCAAGCATATGACTTTGCTGCAAACAAAATGCATGTTACAAGCGGATATGTACAGAACCTGTGCTAACCCATGAAATGTCACGAATTAACACAGGTTAATGACTTTAACGCAAAATCGGTAAACACTACGGCTCCCAAAGTCTGATAGCGGAAAATAAACGATGTTTCAAAGAAGTAAGGCAAAGTGTGGTTAAGAAAATATTATTTACTGAGATAAAAATAAATAATTTTCGACAAAAGTCACATTTTCGAGAAACGCCTATATTACAACCATGTTAATAAAGACTACGTATGAGGGCGTATAAAGGAGGAGGGCGCATAAGAGGTCAAAAATTATTAAGGACAGAAACAGATACAAAAAAGTAGTACTTTTGCTATTGTCCATTCGAATTAATAACAGCAGAAAGTCTGTCCGCATAGACATGACAAGGTTATCTATGGTGGATTGTAAAATGTAATTATTGAGTATGAAATCTAATTTTTCCTGCATTGAAAGAGTCTTCTTATCTTTTTTGCCAATTTCTTTTGACTATTCCAAAAAGATTTTCGATAGGATTCAAATCGGGACTGTATGCCGGGATGAAAATGGATTGAAGGCCAATTGCGGAGAGCGTGGTTGTTGTCTAAAATGTTAGATTATATTTGCAAGCGGCATCAAATTCGTACCTCTTTAGAGCAGTGGACAAGTGCATTTTCGTTCAAAATTACAGTATCCATTCGGCGCCGACTTATGCCGTTGTAGCCGAAAGCAGCCTTGACAATTGCAATGAACACCTTGCTGTTGATGGTGTCGGATGTTCACCGCCAGACAGGCCGCTCATCGAATTTAATCGCCATCCAAACCATCAACCGCCGACAGTTCTTGAAAGTTGCCGTCGGTGTAGTGTGTTGTCTTGGGAAGTTCGTTCCACATATGACGGTTTGGAGCGATTTCGTAGGCTTGTCTAAAAATAGAATCTCATCGCAGAAGAAAATGCTCTTCCAAAATGAAGATCTGTAATCAATATAATTCTTAGCAAATAAAAGCCGTTCTCTAATTAGTTTTCTACTTAAATATGGCTTAATCATGGCCTTCTGCCGCTGCAGTTCAAATTCCTTCATCCTTTTTCTAATGATGTTCATAGAATCATCGGCAGATGTTCCCGCTGAATGGTCTCAGTGGGCATGTAATGAAACGTTTTTAATATACGACGAATAAAATCGTCGTTTTGCTTACTTGTGGACCGTTTGGGTCTCCCTATCTTATTCCTAGGAACAGTTTTATCATTAATAATGCGCCACAGAGTGAACTTGCTAATATTGAAAATACTAGCTAACAACTCACGCGGGAGTCCCTCCGCCGCTAATTTCCGAATGCGCTGGAAGTCAACTTCGGATAAGTATTGTTTAGACATAGTTATCGTTTGGCGTGGCAGAGCAAAGTGACGGCATGTCGCGCGAACTCAATATATATTCGTTTACGACATGCATTTTCAGTCGGGTAAAACAATTACATTGATAAACTTTTTTATTTCGGTATTTTGAAACATAAAACTTTACGAGTTTTTAAAATAGAATTTTTAGATAAAGAATCGCACGTTATTTGCTGAACACAATAAGAAATAATTTATCTGCATTTCCCTGATTTTGTTGATATTGAAATTGAATTTTTTTCTTTTTGTTCAAAAGTTTATTAAAACATTTCGTCCTTTTATTAATCTTCTTGAACAGATTAATAAGGTTACAAAAAGAATTTCCATCCGAAAGCTTTAATAGCGTAGAAAACTGCTTGAATATCAGAAATTCTCCGATTTCGCCTAAATCCGGCCCATTGTCTATTTAATATACAGATCCGTATCAAACTTTCCTTCAGAAAACGGTCTTTTCGTCATTATTTCAACTAAATAAATACAAATAACGACACCAAAAATACGCTACATTTTCCAATATAATTTTGACCTCGGCATTTCATAAGTTAGCACAGGTACTCTAGTCATCATTCTACGGGGCAAGCTACTAACAGTTCATTTATGTGAAGGCGAGACAGGACACCCCTCATTTTTCCATCTGGCGGCTTTTCATTGGAAATCCGTTTATACAGTACCTTCTATGTCACGTGTTTGCCTGGAAGGCCGAACAATATGAAACACTCAGTGTTTAAACAGTCGTTAGCTATAGAGTGAATTATATATAACGCGGAAATAGACAAAAACAGCTTGAGGACACCCCTGCCCGGTTTAGAAATGTTTATCGATCACTTCCACAGAATTTTTTGGAAGGACTCCCTGTCCTGACTGCATGTCAGATAGACCGATAGAAGAATCATTGAAAGTCGGCCTTCAACTGGATTGCAAAGGCAACATACTCTTGTTTTCTAAACCTAACCCTAGCATTAATCGCAGACTGATTCACAACCCAACCATCATCCCCCTAGTTCTAACCCTAACACTAAACTTAAGTCTGATCCCCTGTAATTCGACCCGAGGTTTCGATGAACATAAGAGTCAAAATTAATCTACGATTTGAAAAAACTCACGAAAGTTCCATTCTAAAAACATGTTGTAATACGTGTAACGTGAAATATATATGACAAAGGCACTACATCGTGCTTTCGGAATAGGAACCCGCTTAAGTCCCAGGCATGTATTTCGTTCATATTCTGCCGCTGTCTAACACGGCTGCGGAAATTTCGGTTCCTCACTGACTCTCATTTGCGGTTTCTGGCATTTTAACTCCAGAGACTAATCAAGTAAATAATTTCAGAAATGCATATCGACCTTAGTGTAAATAACTCGACGCTTCCAAAGGGATTCGAACTCACGACAGTAAGGGGGGCTTGGGTACAGCCAATGCTCTAAAGCTCTGAGCTAAGAAGACCCACCGGACGATGCGACGTTAATCACATTTAAGTCGACCTACCAGCCCAGCCTACTGCAACGTCTGGAATACACCGAATCTAGTACAGTAAACTGACCGCCCACTACGGATCTGCAAATATGAATTATTCAAAACCTGTCAGAACCTCTAAAAATAACGTGATAGCCATCGGGTTGGACTCTAGATGGATTGCTTTGGAAATCCTACCCAGGCAATCAGTTTGCGATATCAGATTTGCTGGATGTCAGACAATGCATAATGCTTGGTCGGGTAGTTTGACCCAAATGTGATCAAACCCACGATTTCGGGTGGCGTCTAGTAACTCAGTACTAAAGTCTTCTCCTTATTGTGTGGGTTCGATTCCCACCGAGGCACCAAGCTTTTTACAGTTGGGTCAACATGAATTTTTGAAACTATTTGATCGATCATCCTTTAGCGATTGTTCAAGTGCAATTGGAGTTTAAAATAGGCAACAAGTTGAAATGCTGGTTAAAACTAAATACATGCTATCAACATATAATATGCTTGCTGATGTACGTCATTGATGTCTACTTAGCACGCCATTGTCTGCAGAGATCATTCACGTCTTATAGCATAATTTCCTTTAAAAGCTAAGTGAGATCGCTTTTAAAACTCCTAATGGCATGGGAAACATAGTAAATAATATTTGGAAGCTAACCGATTAATGAAACGTAATCGGTATTGCTGACGGTTGAACGACTTAAAACGATCTATTAATGTCCGTAGTTTGTTGTTCCTTCCGGCCAGTCGTTCCTCGGGTTTTCTAATTGGGAACGAAAGTGCGAACTCAAATCGAGTTCGAACTTAACCTAACAATTAAAATATCATGTAAGGTTAAATAAAGGATATGAATACGTGATGCGCGCACTGATATATGTCAATGATGTCTAGAAAGCGCACATCAGTGTCTGCAGACATCGATCACCTCTCATATCGTGATTCTGGCTTGAAGATTACTTTGTTACTTTTTGACGCTACGGACCGCATTGGAGACAAATTAAGCAATGTTTGTCTATGTAGAAAAAATCAGTGAATGATTAAGAAGTTGTTGGCAGTAAGGTAACAACGGCAGAAGAATTGCCCCAGTGCTCCTCTAAGATTGCCCCGCGAGACTTCGTAAGTACCGTCAAAGGATTGACCAAGAAAAGACCAGAAGCTGTGAGTTCATGGGTGAGATCGGTACGAATCTGCGCCTGCGAGGTTAGTTGAACAAGCCCCCGAACAGAGCATGATACGCGACGCAGCACTGGAGAACAAATTTCGAAAGCTGCCTAATACAATGTCGCCCAGAACCGACAAACGGGTGCACAACCTGTCATCAAAGGAGCTGACGAAGGATCAGATGCAGGTTTTACGGCATGAAGCTTCAGCTAACACGACTGACGCCAAAAAACTGTTAACAGGATTGCAGCAGGGGAATCAATCCTTTGTCAGACGGATGCAACGAGGGAGACTAAGAGCCTCATCCGACACCACGTGTCGTCTCTCCTGATTGCCCACAGGCCGCGGGAAGTGCTTTCCAAGATCGAACATGATGCGCCTAGAGAACTCAAGGCCGACAGAGACCTGGTCATCGTGTCAGCGGACAAAGGACGCGCCGCAGTTGTACTGGACAGGGCAGACTACATTCAAAAAGCCAAAGGTTTACTGGGGGACCGGCAGTTCTATGTCCCATGTGCAACGAACCCTTTAAAGGTGCTGACACGCGAAATTAATGCTACGTTGTTGGCCTTGGAGAACTTAAGTGCAATAATACCGACCGACAGACGCATGGCCAGACCCCAATATACGGCTTTGGCCCGATTCTATAGCCTCCCTAAGGTGCACAAAGACGGCGCTCCTCTCCGACCCATCGTGTCGCTCAAAGGGACTCCAACGTACGGACTGGCTAAGTAGCTATTCCGGCGTCTCAAGTACCTGACCACTGAGTCACATACCACGGTCTCTTCGTCAGCAAAATTTCTGGAGAAACTCAAAGGGGTAAGCCTCCACCCAAATGGGATCATGGCATCTTTTGATGTTACATCACTTTTTACTTATATTCCCCACGAGCTGGCGATCGAGACAATTGAGCTGCTACTACAAAGCAAATACGATGAAACGGAAAACCGTCTTGGACACGCCCAAGTCCTTCAGCTCTTGAAGCTCTGTCTCAGGGCGAACTTCATCTTCGACGGGACAATCTACGAGCAGGTGAAGTGCACACCATTATGTTTGCCGATTTCGGGATTCATCGCCGAGGCGGTCCTGCAACGGTTAGAGTCGCTGGTCTTCCAACACCACATACCGAAATTCTGGGCCCAGTGTGTGAATGATACCTTCGTCGTCATCGAACGGGATCAGGTGTTGACATTCCAAGAACATCTCAACGCCGTCTTCCGGACATTAAATTTACGATGGAGGAGGAAGAGAACAACCAGCTGGCCTTCCTGGATGTCCTCGTATGCCGCAAGGATTGTGGTGTACTAAAGACCAAAAAGTGTTCAGGAAAGCGACAAATACGATGCAAGTGCTGAACTTCAATAGTGACCACCCAATCAGCCACAAACGCGGTTGCGTAAGGACGCTCTATCGGCGTGTCGAAACGCACTGCAATGAGACGGAAGACAAAATTGCCGAATTACAATACCTCCGACGGGTCTTCAAAGCCAATGGCTATCCGCGCAACTTCGTCGACCGGTGCATACGCAAACGGGACGAATGGCATAAACGCACGAACATCAAATCTTGGCGGGCACTTCCGTATGTTAAGAACGTTTCGGAAGCTGTCGGCCGCCTTCTCGCACCACTTGGGGTTGGAGTGGCACACAGACCGGAGGCAACCATCAGGCGTCTGGTCATGGCCACACATTCAAATTCGATAAGGCCGAAATGCTCGCAAGGGGTGACAACCGAGTGAGCTGGGAGCTACTGGAGTCATGATTTACCGGCCCCCAGTCCATCAACAAATGCAACGATCTTCCCACTCAATACTGCGTGCTAAAACTTCGCCTAGGCGGAGTAACAAGCCGTGCGGGGAGCGCAGAGGTGAACACTTTTCCCAACACCGGGGTCGATGCGTCAGATGATCGAGCAATCATCACGCCAACATCCAACGCACGTGATGAAATTGCAGCAATTATCGACTCGAATGTCGGCTACAAGCAGTGATCACACCAAGTGCGACGATCCCGGATGAAGGGGTGAGCCTTGAATGTTCATAAGTATGCGGTAGCATAGCTACTGCATCCTATAAATACCGCAGCTTCTTGTGCAGCAACCACCCGTTTCTGCTTTTTTCGATCTGATGATGGATTTGAGTAGGAATCCGAAACGTCAGGCTAATAAAGCTCTTGTCCCGGCGATCGTGTCTCCTTCTTCAAGACTACATCCTGGGACTCGTCTCTTCGCTTCTATTGGCGATATCATTCCCGTTAACCACCATGTGTTCATGATTGCAAGCAAGAGAAATCAGTGATATATTACCCATGGTGCTGAAATAACATGTCAAGAATGTGGCTTTTGTGAATTGTTGGGAAAGTCCTTTGTGTTTATTTGTACTCTGCAGAGACGGGCCGTCAAAATACCGGACTTATGATCAGCCGAAAATGTGTGTCACGCAACATCGGCGACATGCAATGCCACTAAGTTCTCAGCATTACTAAGGCAAACTCTGTCAGCTGATACATCTTTAACCCTGTTCTCCACGCGTTTTGACCGTTATTACATAAATCGTCATAAGTTAGCAGATTACAACACTTACTAAGTTAAACTCAACACTGGTCTTCCGTTGCACATTCTATCTCATCGGCTCTCTACAGTTCATATTTACATGCTGCATATGCTCTTGTATACCGTAATTCAAATATGCATACATCCGTGCGGACCAATAATCAGTCCCTGCATTAACATATTTTTTAACCAGCATCACTAATAAGACACGAGTGCCCATAGCATGTGCCGCAAACAATTTAGGATAGCCGGGACTAATTTGTTTTTCTTAATTGAAGTTCGCATTGTAGAATATGACGTCACATGTTGAAAAGCGGCAGCAAATAGTCATCTTCGGGCTGCAAGGAAAACGTCAAAAGTGGACTGCTGGACGCTGTGCGTTATTTTAAGTGCCTTAGAGATACGTCACATTCAGTTATGACCTTTACATATGCGACTGAGACGTGCAACCTGACGCATTGAGGAACTCCGTTTCACTACACATGAGTCTTCAGGAATGGCGCGAAACTACTGAACTATTACATGGCCAAATATGATGGAAGATATTAGAAGACATGTAGATGCTAATTAACGTGGTGTTGCATTAGGCTTATTTTCCAGACCATGCATAATATAACAGATACACTTATATTAGAACCAAATAGAATCTCACTTCACCCGACCCCTTAAGCGAATAATCGTAAGGTAAAATTTTCCACCATTTTATGCAATCTAAAGTGCATCTTTCAAATTGCGCTATCCGATTATGCAGCCTGATAGAGGATGAAAACCAGCATGACCGAGAAATGAGTTTTCTCAAGGACCTCCAAAATCTCCATCGATTGTCGTGCCCCATCTGATAATATTTGCATACCTATGTATCACGGGAGTCAATGTACTATGTTATATCGATCAGGCATTACATTAAATCTAAATTTAACTAGCTTAGCTGGTCAGTTTGAAATGCCTGTTCTTTAAATAAACCGACGGTTAACTAATGGAAATTCCAACAGCTTTAATCGGCGCAGCCGATTTCATTGAGCCGTAAAAAGTTAACAACTTCAAGTTCATCAATGTCGTTCTCAAACCTGCAGTCGCTAAGGCAGTGATGGAGGAATTAAATGACCTAGCATAGCATTTATAATCCAATCTCTGTTTGATATCGCTGTTTACGTAACAAGTTGTTTAGATGTGTACATTTGATGTCGTTACGTCTGCGCTGAACACAATCAGTTTTCGACAAGGGTCGTGTAAGGTAAGGGATGTTCAGTGATTGTGTAGTCATCTGTAATCCAAATAATGTTAAATAATGTCATTAAAAACGTTCATGTCGGTAATGCCCACTTACAAAATAGAAACTATATTTACTGTATTTAACACAAGCCATCTGTCTTCTTAGACAGGTCAACTCGTGCATCGGCATGAAAGTGTGACTCTAACTCAGGTAGGATTTAATGTTGTTTGTCTTGTGGGCTTACAAACGACTATTTGCGAGACTAACTGAGAAAAGAGAGAGTGTCCATGCTGCTGACAGATGCATGTTCTAAACTCACTTCTCAGGCTAAACAGTTATATTCAGGTCAAGAGTAACTGGCAAATTACTCTGACAATGTCGGGTAAAAGATTTCATATCCTTTGACAATTTAACGTTTCGACAATGAATATAACTGCGCTGAACACCATGCGTTTTCGACACAGCATTTTGCAAGGCTCGCGTAAGTTTGCAGATGTTCAGCGATTGTATTGTCATCTGTACCCTAAGTCATGCAAAATAATGTCATTAACAACGTTCATTTCGGTGATGCGCCTTTGCTAAATAGAAAGCATTTTTACTGTATTAAGAACAAACCGCCAGTCCTATTACACAGGTCTCCTCGTGTATCGGAACGCTGTTGTGTACCTTAGACAGGCCGAATTTAAAGTTGTTCGTTATTTGAACTTGCAAATGACTATTTGACTGACTAACCGAGATTGTCCATATTGCTGACAGAGGCATGTTTTAGACTCACATTTTAGGCTGCCCGGTTATATTCAGGTCGAAAGTCACTTACAAATACCTCTGACAATGTCGAGCAAAAGATTTCATCCCCTTTGACAATTTCACTTTTCAACAATGAATATTAACTCAGTAGGATGCTAATTATAATGTATGGAGGACCACCTTGTGTGTATTTATTTTGTCTGATGAAAAATATTGAGCATTTTCAAGACAATGTTTGTCGCCACTCATTTCTGACGCTGAAAACCCGCAGCTCAATTTATTTCGAGCGATTTGCGGCAACACTTACTGCCCTAGATACTTCGCGACACACGTTCTTACCAACAACATACCATCTCAAAACAGATGATCCTCGATCTTCATTTCACTTGCTGCTACTGTCCTAAATGGTTCGCTGGCAGATAAATTGCGTTCCATATTATTGCAGTCCGCCAAAATCTATCCCCTCTTTCTCTGACAGTCCATTTCCTGAACTTGAAGTTATTGAAGGCCTTATTTAAGAGACAGCTTCTTAATAATTTACACTGCCTCCTGGAACTAGAATCGTTGTTTCTCTGAGCCACAAGTCACCCTCTTGTTGATAGCGGGAAGATGGGATGTACATGCACGCGTAAAGCTGGCTTAAGGGCAAAAGGCAGGCAATACATGTTGTATATTTTCCGGATTACGAACGATGAGTCAGCAAATAACTGAATCTTAATCATTTCGCTAATGTATGAGTACATGCGATGAGGAAGGTTGATATGAACGTCAACAGTTTAATCGTGATCAGGTGCAAAACACTGAGGACATTAAAAAAGGACACGTTCATCGGTCGCCTATATTCTATAACTGTTTAATGATATTAATGGTCTATATCATTTAGGTATTATGGAATGATTACTTACATAGCTTTCGCGTTGTTGCTGTCCACTTGTTTTTTGTTTATCCTCTATATCTGTGAAATACAAACAGTATATCATGATGTTGGCCTGCATCGTAGTCTGGTTTACTTTGCGTATAATGTCGCCATTGTGAACCTAATAAAGACTTTTTTATGGCTAAAAGGAATTAGAAATTACCGCTGTTGCTGACAGTTAGACGATCAAAACCCGACTCAAAGCCTGCACAATATTTTATTAAGGTCAAATCCTCTGACCTATGCCTTTATTCAAAAGCACACAAAAGCAATTATCCCCATTGACCATTCCATGTTAGGACATCTTACTGTATTGCAACAAGATACGCAAGTCAATGTGATGTTACCATGATGCATGCGGCACCGATTCGGGATTATGAATTGAGCAAGGAGCTGAGAAAATGCTGAGACTGTGCCCTGAGTGGGAAATATAATTGGTTTGTTCATAGGATAAACGTCCAAGCTCTCTGTGCGTTTTCGTAAATAGTGTTCACCCGATATTATAAACAAGTATTTAACGAAACGCTATTTGTAACACTAGAATAGGCATATGCATCGATTAAATTATGTGAACTTGTAATCTTATACGACTACTAACAATCTATTTGAAGGATGTTATTTATGTTTTGCATGTGAACTCATAACATATGTGTCCCATTTTTGTGCAGTTGATGGGCATCTGTGGCCCATATCGTCAATTCTATATTAAGATGCCTTTAGAGAGATCTCCAAACATCTAGTAGTAAACTTTCATGTTTTAGCTCCCGCATCTTTTTTCTCTTGAGCAACACTGAGGACCTCACCTCCCAGCTTCTATCGATCTCCGGTCTGTTTGGCTATGTTCTTCTTCATCAGGTGTATAATCAAAAAAATGCCCACTCAGGCCAACCGTTTCCCATGGTGGCACTCCGACGTACGGTTGGGCAGAATGGATGTTCGATCGTCTTAAGTTTTTGGCCGAAGGCTCACCAACACCAGCAGCATCTGCGTATCAATTCCTCGAACGCATAAAACACCTGAAGTTAGAGCCACACGCGTCGGTGGTTTCCTTTGATGTCGTTTTGCTCTTTACCTCTATTCCACAGCAACAAGCGATAGACGTTGTTGACCAACTACTGACAGAGCGTTATGAGGAGAGAGACAAACCCCTGAAGTCTGTACATCTGCGCGAGCTTCTGCGATACTGTCTTAAGACCTATTTTACCTTAGGCGGACAAATGTACGAACAAATTAAATGGCACTCCTATGAGCTCCCCTTCATCAAGCATAATCGCTGAGGTAGTCCTTAAACGGATAGAACACTTGGTGTTCGCCAAGTATCAACCAAAGTTCCGGGCATGCTATGTCGATGACACTTTCGTTGTTGTCAAAACAACTGACATTGAACACCTAAACGAACTAATGAATTCGGTTGACCCCGATATATAATTTACGATGGAAGCCGAAACAAACAACCAACTGCCTTTCCTTAACGTACTTATGCGCCGGTGTACCACTGGACAGCTGCAACCTACATTATTCAGAAAATCCACCGACAGGAAACAGATCCTACTCTTTAACAGCAACCATCCTCTGTCTCACAAGCGTAGTTGTAACCGCACTCTATTCCAAAGAGTCGAAGCACACTGCAGCACACCATAAGATAAAATGGCCAAACGATAGTACCTTGTGAACCTATTTGCAGCCAATGGTTATCCCAGGCATTTCATAGAGAGAAGCAGACGTTGGGCGCCCAGACAACGGCCAAATGAGCAGCAACCCGAAATCTGGAGGGTCATTCCTTACGTTAAAGGGGTCTCTAAAGCGGTCTCGCGACTCTCACAACCCACCAGAGTAGGCATAGTCCATCGACCGCAAGCAACAATTCGACGTCGCCTAATGCAGCCTAAGGACCCATTGCCATCCGCTGAAACCTCAGCAGTCATTTACAAAATAAATTGCAATGAGGGTGACTGCGAATATGTGGGCGAAACCGGCTGGAAGTTGCAAACTCGTCTACAAGAACACAAATCGACCACACGGAGTTAAGTCCCTAACTGTCAACAAGCAACACACGTTGGAGAAACGGGGCATACTTTTGACCTCCAGAGAGCTACCATCTTAGGCCGATGCAACACGAAAACAGAACGGCTAACTCTCGAGGCGTGGTTCTCCAACGCCCATTCTATCAACAGGCATCTGGACCTTCCAGCAGCCTACAAAGTCCTACGTCATCACAATCGTAGAGCTCAGGACCAAACAAACATAGCGAACTTAAGAAAGCCGTACGAAGTTAATCTGACGGTGATTTTACGCGGTGAGGCAGAACAACTACCGCCAGACCGACCGCCCGATAAAGGTCCAATCAGCCCCCCCTCAACGGAGTAGTGACTCACAAAGCACACAGGCAAGAGGCCCATCAGCCATCTATTTAGAGGCCGACGCATGAAGAAGAGAGAAAAATTAATCAGCACGAGGCCGAACAACACAACAGGCCACTATGAATTAAATTTTTGATTGATTTTGGCCATTTTACGATTAAACAATGAATAGCCGACCAAGCTTTTTGAAAAGTCATTATTTAACTAAGCCTCTTCGGGATATCGTATCTTCATCCTTAAATAATCAACCCGGATCTCTCAAATTCGCTGATCCTAATAACGTTTTTCCGTTGACCTCATGCTGTTCAAATTTGAATTGGCATGAATAGGCAACGAGCATTGTTAACTGGTTACATTACCGAAAGGATTCGAATGCGCAAATATTGTAACCTTAAATATTCAATCAAGGCAGCGTGCAACATGAACCTATTTCTCTTTCTTGAACTCGGTTTTCTTCTGTCAAAGCAGAATAGTTGTTTACCCTTTAAGCGGCTTTATTTCTCATTGATCACAAAGGAAGGGAACATCAATGACCGTGTGCTGCCTGTCAGTGGGGTGCGTTTACAAAGGCGTCCAGAAAGACATAGTATCCTTTGGATACATCGATCACTCGAACGAAGGTCCATAGCAGAATGACGGTAATTGTGACTGATTTGCAATCATCAGCACCACAACAAGACCTTATCCTCATTCCCCAGTCAAATAACCAACTGTCTTTCTTAAAAAAACGTCAATGCTATGACAAGGAAATTGGCGTACTTGCCGATGTCCTTATTTACAAAATGCTGGCATTTGAGGATGAGGCGTATGATTTCACGATGATTGGCAGGCACGCATTTTGTACTTAAAAGCGCTCGTTGTCGATCGCGGTAGACGAACACCGCTGTCGGTTCGATTGGCGCAATCAAAATGGTAATGACTACAGTTTCCTCGTCAATCTACGAAGAAGGCTGTTAAAGCACTATATGATGAGTGTTGCTCCCACGTTAGCTTTCATATTTGCTAAAACTTGTGACCGATTCTAGACTGAGACTATCACCCAATCCAATGTTACTAATATTGATTGTCTGGGCTTCAAATAACTTCCTTTTTCATTAGTACAATGCCTTATATTTATTTCAAATATGCAAACAACGCCCGAAATCTCTTTAGTCCATTTATGTACTGAACAGTTTAATAACATTTTGTTTTAAATGAAGCAGATGGTGGAATAAGAATGGAAATGGAAAGCCCTTTGTTGACGGATTATTTAGTAAAACCGCCTACGAAATCATTTTTATTTGTAGAAAAACGCTTAGTTATACGCCATGTTTGTGAGTTAATTGTAGCAGTGTTCGAGTTTAATCAGTCGAGTAAATAGACAAATGGTTCGTATCACGAACTTGACAACCATTAGGTAAAGGTGATTTCAACAGCATCCACAAAGCCGACAAGTTTTCTCTCCATGTTTTTTTTTTATCTGGCAGTGGGAATGTGAAATGGAAATCTTCCTGTAGAGCTTCACGCTGGGGAAAGGATAAATAATCAGACATTGTATTGTAAGCATTCTGGTTTACAATCACAGAAATATTACCTATTATATTTGGGACAGTGAGCGTCTTCCCACTGCAAATAAGTGTCATTTGCAGCATGATGTGGCCATACTAACCAGTCTGGTGTATACTTCGGCAGGTGATGTTTTGATGAATTTCGGCCAGTATTAGCGTGCAGGAATAGTTGGATGTTTGCAATTATTTTCTTGTGCATGCGTTATTACCGGCGAACTTCAATGTTTCGAAGCTGCCTATGCATGGACAACCCTATACAAGTGGTAGATGATAATTTCAACTTGGTCTGATAGGCAGAATATGCCGTATCAGTTTGAATATTCTCAGTTCCGGACCGTCGCCCACGCGCCATCCTAAGGCTGAAAAGGGTATGGATGACTCACACTTCGTAAGAGTATATTGACATCGAATAAACATATTTGTACAGCATAATGATATCTGATCGTATATACATATATATATGATAACTATGACTTTACAATCGATCAAACACGAGGGCTAGATCACCGAAATCGTCTATGTAAGCCGTGCAGTCCTTAGCAAGTTGATGCTAGGACGACCAATTTTGTGTGTATCAGTTTATATTGAGAATGGACTTAGGCGGAATCTACTGCACTCCTACTCCTCTTCAAATTGAACACAGTGTCTGGGCAAATTCAAGAAGAACAGAGATGGAATAGGATGCAGGTGGCAGGCGTGACAGAGTCCGCAACCTGATGCGCCATTCGACAACCTATGGTCCACACCGCAAATGATTAGATTTGTAACCAACAACACCACGACTGGCCAGAAAGAGAGGTGGATTGAGGATATGCATCCGAACCGTTGCAATGTTAATCAAAAAGACCTAGCATGCTCCCATGTAGAATATATTAATCACGGGTTAGAAAAGTAAGAGATCTGGGTTGATAATCTGAGAAAAAGGAAGTGTTCACTGGATCGAGAGACTTGTTCAGCGGACGTTTCGAATACATAGGCGGCTCTCCATTATCACAGCGTCTAGTGAGAATGTTGATCACAATTCTGAATGTTAAGCCGGAATATTTGGACTTAAGCTGACCGATCTTTTCCTTCTTTCGATGCCCTGGCCTCTTGGCCCTCGCATATGTGTGTTGGTGGAATCGTGCATTGCGTGTCGTCACCTCCTTTGGGGTTTGTTGGGTTTGCGTCCCCATTTAGGTGAATTGGTCGACAGGCCATGTTTGCACAGAAGTCTTAGGATCCGTATGATTTTCTTGTCTTCTGATAGAAGCGAACAGGCGTGTCCCAGGTAGCAGTTAATAAGATGTATAGACGACTACCGGAACAAGAAATTTATTGACCTGATGTTTCGGGTTCTCACTCGAATCCATCATCAGAAACATTCGCAGATAAAGGTGATGGTGGCACCAGGTGTGCAGTTTTTATAGCACGAGGCTGCCGTGGGACCATTGACGGTGAAGTTTACCAATCAGCGACTTGGTTAAACAGACCTGCTCTGTCAAGTAATGCGGTATTTTTCATGCAAGTATATATGAAGTCTTTGATTACATGTCTTTGTGGAGTCTTCTGTAGCCCATTAGTCAGCCTAGTATAAACACTCAGTGCACCACCGTGTTGTAACTTTTAAAATGCACGCACCAATAGTAGTCATTTCGCATTCTCATTACTCGGATTTTCTTTTCATCAAAGCTTTCCTCAAACAGGTGGGTTGTCTTTGTAACGATCAACACATTCACTTTATCACCCGGTTCATGTTCTTCCGTCCGAACACCCTGACTGTTTTTTGTTCTTCAGACGAGGCCGCCAGTGATTAAAACCTGGGGAACTTTGTCACACGCAATTTTTCTTACAGATAAATTACAGATTTACATGAGGAACAGTGTAAGGATGATGTCTGAATGTAGAAATCGCTTTATGCCCCACTGATTCAATTCGTATGATAAAATATGTTTAGCAATATAGCCAAGGTGACCGAACGACATATTGGTTATACAATTTCTGTCTATCCAGTTGTCGGAAGTTTTATCAGAAATCGAGAAATTCGGTAGTGTATATAATTACCACGCAAGTTTTGCGAAGAGTTCGGTTTCAGAATCAAGGCTTTGCAGCATTACGCAGATAGAAGTATTTAAAAATAATTAGCTGGTTAGAAAGATCATGTTATTGATGAGGGATGCTCCAATGCCCACAACAATGAGGACGTACTACAAATTCTAAAATATCGGTAAGCCTCCATGGAGCAGTCTTCCATTTTCTACGACATAGTTGCCTTGTCCGAAACTGCAACCGATCCAGCAGATCTGGCATTCGTTGACGTTCTCGTCTGTCGCAAACATTGGGGTGGCCTAAAGACCAACATTGTTGAGGAAAGCGGCCACCAGTACGCAAATACTGTATTTCACCAGCAAGCATCGTATCAGTCACAGACGCAGTTGCGCAAGAACGCTATATGGACGCATTGCAGTGAACCGGAAGACTAGGTTGCCGAATCTTCAGATTTTCGACGAGTTTTCACAGGAAAGGGTTACTCGCGCAACTTCGTCAATCGGGGCATGTGCAAACGAGACGATCGAAAAAATCCTGCCGACCTCAAATTCTGGCGAGAGATCGCGTACATAAAGAACGTCTCCGAGGTCATTACTCGCCTTCTGGCACCACTTGGGATTGGACTTGCACACAGACGGAGGCCATCATAAGGTATCAAGTGATGAGACCAAAAGACACACTCCCATGGCAAAAAAATCGGGAGTGGTTTGCCGGATCGGGCGCAGTTGCGGCCAAAGCAATTACGTTGGAGAAACGGGAAGACTGCTCCGGACACGAATTGCCAAACGCGCGTCAGCGGTGCGGATAAATGACGCCAACTCTCAGGTCGCGGCCTATTCGACGAGACCCGTCAACACATTCTAGTTCGATGAGGCCGAAATTCTCGCGAGAGGGCATAAACGCGTGAGCCGCGAGTGACCGGAGTCTTGGTTCACGGGACCGCAGCGTATTAACAAGTGCAACAACGTCCGCACTCCATATCTCGGGGGTAGGCATAGGCGGGCCACAGTAATTGACCACTCGGAGGCGCGCAATTCGAGCGATAAGATTTCAGCAATTACCAACTTGCATGCCGGCCATCAAGCTATTAACGCACAAGCGGTCAACAATTCTTGCTGAAAGGGAGCGCGACTAATTGCTATAGGCATTCGGTGGCACAGCAACATGTGAATTACACGGACTCCTAATATTGTATTTATGGTTTAAAATAGAGTCTTCTCTTTCATTTATTACTACCCTTGAAAACACCGAACTGTAATGAACAGGTGCCACCGAATAAGAGGAATAATGCAGGCTTTGGTTCCTGTAATTTGGTCAAAAACTTTTAAGAATTCCCAGGTCCTTTTTATTCGATGGAAATGATTTTGCTAAATACCAACATCCACACCACGCCAATCATGAAACAGTGGCAATACCATCCCCTTTGAGCCAAGCATTGATGTGAAGCCTCATTCTAAAATAAACACAGGAAATTACGTGAGACAGATGGATTAGAAATGTGACTGTAAAGAAATCAATGTGCACATAAGAAATCCTTGCATTCCACTTGATATTCAGCAAATGGTTAGCGAGCGACAACTGAGATGTTATAAAATAAAAACCTAGTTGCTTAGGTAAAAGCCGTATGGAACTAATATTCTCACTGCTGACTAAGGCATTCTCTAGGAATCTTGATTAAGAGGTTCGGCGAGAAGAACGGGAGATCGCTACCCGTTGTCATACGTGCCTGGAAATTGGGCCTTAAATCACGACTATGCATTTAAGAAGAACTATCACTGCGCGATATTGATATTCTCATTTAATCGTGGCAGGCTTTCCTATTGACAATTCCCTCTTGCTGAAAAACGACAATGTTTCTGGAAACCTACAGTGAATTTGAAACACTACCTGTTAGGCATCCCTCCAAACACGTCTTCACACTTTTGAATGGCGTTTCGTTTGACTTGGTGAAGTATGTCCCTTCCTGACAGTCATCTCTTTCGTTGCAGGTATATGCTGTGTGCTCTTTCTTCTTTTCAACTGGAATAAAACCACGAAATATGTCAACGAGTGGAGAAAACTGAAGCGAAATCATAATCGACAGAACAAAAGCATTCAGCAAAAATATGCCGGTAACATGGTAGCTTACGATCGGTCCAACCACTGCACCGGGGAACGCACTTTTTGTAAGCATTAAAGTCCTTCTTCTTAATCTTGAGGCATTTTTGCTTTTTCTCGTTGCACACTTTAAAGAACTTCGCGGAGCTGTTTTCCACTAAAAATGCATGATCACTGCCAGGTTACTCAGAATAGATTGCGTCTCACAAAGCCCATTTCTGCCTCAAATTTCTCCTTTCACCAATGTCTAATGTGAAAAACGTTTATGAAATAGCGTAAAAGTAATGAGTGTCGCAAAGCCGCTTACCCTGTCCCACCAGCTGACACGTCAGAACACACATCACGTGCCTCTCAAATATTCGGCCGTGGCCTCTTCTTCCATAGACATCATACTGACTGCAAGTTTGGTCAGGACCTTCGCAATAGTAGGCCGTCGTTTTTTCAGTTATGCCCTCTTGAGACAAAGAAAGAAGCTGCTTATTAATCTCCATATTCTAGATGAGCAGGAGAAAGCGAACGCGCAAAACGTTTGCAGATATAATGGACAAAGTGGAGAAGTCCATAAAATTATGCACAGACCTCGTTGATGTGCGCATATATTGCGACAGCTTGCATCTTTATCTTGATCTCCTGTACTGTAGGGCAGATTGGTGCAGTCTGTGTGATCACCTTTGCATATTTCTTGTGTGCCTTCTGAACATAAAAGGGACGACTACGTAAGTGAGTGCGCGCTTTGACAAAGTAACATATACCTTTACTTACATTGTCGATTTATTAACAGATGTCGAAATAGGGTATTATGCCTTACAGGTGGTTAAGACAAGAGCACATGTCTTGTTCGCTGGATGATATATACCCGCTTAATAAAATAAAACAGCCTATTTACCAAGCATAGTGACTTTATATAAAATGTTTGTAATTGTGTTAAACGATCAAACGCACCAGAGACGACGACCATGGAAATAAACGCAGCGTGAAGTAGAATCGACGAATGGAATCTCATCGTGGCAGACCGATGTCACTGTAGGAGCTATAGTTTGACAATTTCGCATAGCATATACGCCTATATTTATACCGTTTGCTGTCCACCTTGCTGCCATGTCATTGGTTACGGCAGAAAGCTGAGTGACAACTGTTTGCTTCCACGGTCGTCTGTATTCAATTTTATGGAAGACGCTTAAGTAATACAAACCAGGGAAGGATTTTGAATAACAGACACTAAGTCATGAACTCACCCTGGGCCTCATTTCGAGATCTATGTGCTGAAACTTATTTTCAATATCCCTTCGTAGCTGATGCATTTTTCATTCCGCACGGAAAAACTCCGTCGAAGACAATGTTATAAGTTTGAATCGTGTGGTCCGTCTTCATATGTCTAGCTATCTAAATGGCCGCAGGGTGTTTCCCATCACCTGAACGTCGAAGTTCTGTTCCTAGTGACGTGTAGCATACTGGATGGTCAGATGTTTCTCATTTCAAAGCACAATTGCCTTCAGTTTGACAGATTGCACGCACAGCAAAAACTAAACTGATGCCTTTTTATTGAAAAAAAGCTTCCGATTAAGAAAACACTACTCGAAAATCCTTCGAATAACCAGGAACGTTACGTTTTTCAATATAACACTTATTTGCCTGTGACATGACCACTTGCCTAAAAGTGCATTTGATCCTTTACATTCCCCGTTTAGTGAACACGCCGCTATGATGGATCTGCTATAGATCTCCACAGGCCTTTTGATTTTACTGCAATCATTGCTTGTTTTGTCCTGTTGGATGATTTTACTTAGGTTTTGTAATGCCCCTATGCATTTCAGACTGGGCCTAACATTCGGAATATCACAGTAACATTGCGTAAACTCAATCGTGCTTCGACAGGGAGAATTTATGTATACATTCAGTGATTATGTGGTGATATATCATTGCGTAACATCGCAGACTCCGTTTGGGAGGCGTCTCCTGTCCACTCACCCATATTGCATGAGCGTTAGTCATCTATACATCATAAACGTAAACAGCGCGATCGAGTTCATGTAATGTTGACCGACATTCCAAACATGAATATTACCTTTCTTCGGACAAAACAATGTAAACACAATGTGTCTCCTACCAAAAAAGTAAAGGAAAGGATATTTTTTTTATAATTTCCATAAAATATATTTTATCAGACAATCGAAAAACATGTAATAATGCAGACTATGTAGGTAATGAATGTTTACCGTGTGTGGTTTCTATAGGAGGTCAAAAATTAGTGCATTATAAAAGCAGACATTCTATGAAGTCCAAATTACTCTAGGGGCATGCCGCACGACAATTAGTGTTACAACCCCACCTAAGTAATCTTTCCAAGTCAAAAATGCATTTCAGAATTTCGGCCAACATTTCATGAGATTCGTCACACACGTCCAACTTTTTGCAAAAACGGTGTGTTTTAATAATTATAGATCCCAGAAAACATTTTGTATTATGCCCGCCCAGCTTTGTTGATGTCTCTGAAGTACTCAAATCTCGGTGGTAATTAGTTCGCCAGTTGATGGCAGGATTTATTTACGCTACGAATCGATCACGAAGCCCATAGAATGAATCTAGATTTGGCGGATACGTTTTTTAATCTGGGAATTCAGTGTTCCTATTTGGGTACTAGCAACGGTAGGTTGGAATCGATGGTATTCAATTTTCCGTTCATCCAGATTGGCTTAATGTCAATCCCATTGTCTTGACGATGACCAGCGTTGTCTCCTTCAAATTCGTCAAATGATGCACATTGTTGGCATTACGTTCAACCTTTTGCCGCCAACACCGTACCCTGTAATTCAGGCTAATTGTCCGGAGACCTACGCTCTTTGGTCGTTGGACCATCGTTGCCGAGCATGTTCTTTAAGTACACGTTGTGGGACAGGGAAATGAATTACGCGTGAATTGGTTTATACTGGTTTATGACTTGGATATCGTCAGATCGTTGTTAAACATTATCCTTTTCATTTAAGAAGTGTTTATGAACCCCCACTCACAGTTTACACGAGTGCTAATCAGTTATGTATGCCTACGTTAAGCCAAAAGCACCGACTCCTATTCGGGTCCCATTTGTCTTTCTTGACAACCCTTTTCAATATCGAATTTGTCAAAATGCGTTCGGTCTGATAACGATTAACGATGACCGCATTATGCTCTGCATAATTCTCTTCACACTATCAGCTCAGAATAAGCAAGGGTCTTATTTTGATATAATTCCGGAGCCTAAATTGTGCAACAGCGTACACGTAGACGTACACCCGACATTGTCACGTCACCGATATTAGAATTTGAATGTGCTATGATACTATTATGAAGGTCGTACAATACGGAAGGATATCACGGATTCGTCAAAAATTCAAGAAATATCACGATTCGGTTCAAGAAATGTTATTTCTGCACTGAAGGTAGGAGTTATCGAAAAACACATTAAGGAAGACACCCAGACGGCTGTGGATCCGCAATTGACGTCATTACTCATAGGCATATTTATTAAGACGGCAAATTTGTGATTTGCTCGTAACTTAGTTATGTGCTTTAAGCTCCCACTGAGCAGTTCTGCATACGATTCGAAAGTACTTGCAATGCAATTCAATCGATACTACTCGGAAAATGTGTCATTCCCGACTTTGTAACGATAACTCAGTCATTGTCTTATTTTTTTACCTTAGGTGCCCAAGTGGTTTATGAAGCCTGCTAACTCACATTTCATCATTAGAGTCACAGGTTTGGTCTAATATTATTGTTTCTGAGTGCCAGCATCCCCGTACGTCCCTATTCGAGACGAGGTAATCACTGCTGACAACTGGCAATGTACGTTTGCTCATTTGCGCGCTGTGACCATATTTTAATTTTACAAATTAAGTGGCTAAGCAAGTTTCGATTGTGATTACCCCTCAGTGAAATGATCTGAGGTCGTTTAGAAACCTGTCATCCGGCCCACCATTGCCACTTCCTCCGATTTCTGCAAATACTCGCTTTTGCCGTTTACATCATCTGACAGGACTAAACAACAAGTTATATCGTAGTGCTCACTTAGCTAGGAATTCGTTCCAAAATTTATGAGTGAATTCATGAAAAGGAAGTCATTAAACGTCCAATAATTGTTCAGTTAAATGTTTCTTTCTAGTTTACATTGTACTCTAACTACAGGCAACGTCTGAACAAGCCTGGGCAGACGCTTTTCCAAACAGTGCTCCCCATAACCTGTCGCCAGCATATGATAGTGTGCGCGTGTATATAGCAACCCTTAAAGGGGCAATTTACACTTTTCTAGGTGGACTGCATGATATTTATTGTAATACAAATCCATAAAATAAGTCTGACTAACGACACTAATGAAATTACCACATGACGTCAGTCGTCGTCGAAATCGACCGAATCGTTTAATGGCCCTTTACCGTGTGCATTGTTGTTTCAAAAGTTGATGACTGCTGGCTCGAGGACAATGGTTTGTCATTTAGCGCAGACGAAGAGGTGTCCGGCCAGTCGACAGCGAAGTTTATTTTTCTAATGTCTGGCAGGCGGGGCCTCGGACAAGTTCTGGCTGATCCGGGTTCTGAAGTCCTATGCGTTATTTTTGACGGTGAGAAACATGAATGGAATATCAATAGGTTCAACGGTTTCAGGACTCATAACCAAGGAACTCCTAAGCTGTTAAAGCCGCTAATCTTCAGACACGACAGACCGAAGTCCTAGGGTACGTATCTGGAAGATACATTTGTCGATATCAGACATTTCTGTGTGTTAACGCTCAAAGCACGTTTAAATAGCGACTCCAAATGCATCTTTATACTGTAAAAGTGGCCTAAAAAACCAGCCGGCCTTCCCTGACTTCCCACTCTGCGCCAAAGTTTGTGGCGGCGTAAAGGCCGAAGCGTTCTGCAAGGCGATAACGACCGAGGTTGTACCAAACTTCAACAGCAACCGCTTAACAAGCAATAAACCTAGTCACCTAACAGTGCTATATCGGCATGTTGAGGCACATCAGGGTAAACTGGACAATAAGTTTGCCGAATTTTGAAATCATCCGTGCGTGTCCACAGAAAAGTGCTTATTAATGCAATTTCGTCAATCGGTACGTACAGACACGAGATCGCGCCGACAATTTGAAGGGGCAATAACAATGTTCAGGGTATGCAGCAGTTTTTTTAAATTTAAGTTCAGGGTAATGAGTTATCCCAATATGGGTTGAACATAAGCATGAGCAATGTGTGAGGAAGCCTGCTCATCATCGCAGGAAAATGGATCTATTGCATTGAGGCTATCAGATTAGATACCGTTTGATTTCCGCCAAGAAGGTAGAAAAATAGTCCAATTTCCAGATTTATGGAATAGAACAAACGATGTAGCAGCGGGTGTTAGAACACGGATAAGGACTTCCTGCCTAAGGACTGAAATTCTTTGCATGACTAGACATGACATTTTATTTGAATCTTTTCGAACATTTGCGTTTTCTATCAAATGGGCACATTTTCAACAAAATGTCAATCAGAGTGCTTGCCTAGAACTCAGGGCTTAAGTTTTTGCTGAGGAAGTTTTAACCTTGACGGACAGGCATCTCAGAAGTTGTATCGCCTATTTTTTACGAACCCACTGATTTCCACCGTAAAATAGACAGATAGGGAATGCAAATGCGTGAGCACTGTCCATTCCACTTGCTCTTCTTTTCGCAATCATATTTCTCTACTACTGATATCTTTGGTCTGCCTCAACTAGCAAAAATAATGTGCGCTGAAACTACCATCATGCTCTACTAATGAACATCACCATTTAGGACAATTTTCAAATTACCCGTTACGCCTGCTAGTCGGATTAACAGCTCGTCACATAATACTCGGAATACCAACCACAAGTTTAATCGTTCTTTGGGTCGGTCAACGTGCAATAGTAATGTCAGACTTTCTCCTTAAATTAAACTGGTGGAGTCGACCAAGCCAATGAGAGAATGAACAGAAAATAACTGAGATCTAAGATTAAGAGCACTTTGTATATGGACTAGACCTCTTTTTATTTTCGTCGGATGCAGAAGGTCATTGGTGGATGAGGTTTTTTTACAAAAAACAACCGAGTCAGCGATGGAAGTACGGCATCAACGGACAGCATTAATTCATTTACAAACTTCAGAAGTTAAAACCGCAGTTCTCATAATGTCGGTACATTAGCATGGACCATTGGGAAAGCAAAAACTATTCGAAACAAGATGCAGCCGTAAATGTTCTAAGTGCTTGCCAGTTGGCAGTTACACATTTGTACATCATTTGCATCTATTTGAATAACATGCCAAAACACAAGTGCATTGCACACACAGCTTATTCACCTAAGGACTGAAATGGCTGCATCGATGGAGCTGGCGTTTTTACAGGACTCCGTTCGCTTAAAAAGACAGTTTAATTGTAAGTAGATACAATTGGAAAACCAAACTGCAACAATTCTGTACACAAGGCGTGCCTCATCTACAATACCATGTGTACCAGTTACGACTACATCTACTGTGGTCAAATTCTGAAATCTGCCTCAGCCAGCATGCACGAATGCTAGCAAGCACAAGCAAGACGAGATTGTTTATCAAAGAATGGTAACCTGATGTTTATTAATGAATGTAGATACATATGAGTATCTATATATATATATATATGTTGACAAGGTGATACCGACAAAGACAAGGGAGACCGGAATGGTCATTCCTGGCTTATTAGCCGTCATCAGCCAGTCATACCCAACCCCAAGTGTGGATCACTTGAGATTCGAACCCGGGATCTTTGGTCATGGAGGTTGACGCTCTACAATTGAGCCACGGGCCCGTTGTCCTGTCGGTTGTCATCGGGAATATCAATTATGACAGATGGGCGCTGGGGGGGGGTTGATTAATACAGCACTGTTTCGGGCTTTTTGTCTTTAGTGAGCCAATCACAACACTGGACATCAGGGGTGATCAAGATGCGTCCACTTACCTGGCGTAACTGGTCCACCATTGGGGTCTACCGGATAGGGTATAAGAACGTCATCGCACCGAAGTTCATTAGCACCTCGCGAACTGTCATTCTCTTTTGCCCAAGACTGACTTGTCTGGCGACAACGGACAATGTGTCATAGGACACATATCACATATAATACATGAGCAGCTCGCTCAGAGCTCAATAGGTCAAACGCAGACTCCCTTTGCGGGAGTCTGAGATGCTGATCAGACTGAAATGTTCTCTCTCGCCCTTACTACACAGAATCCACGTTCACCTTATGGGGGCAAGGTTGGACGTGCTTGAGGCTTGTCGGTTAATTCAGTTGCTGTCCCAAAACACATTGTATTAAGAGTACACGACGCGCATGTAAATGCTGGATTCTGTTGCCCTCCATATTGGTTTCAGTCCTTTTTGACATTTATGAAATTTTTCATCGCCGTCGTCAGCCTGATTCATCCAACGTCAGGTTTGGACCACCGGAATTCGTGATCTGTGATAATCGAGATTTCTAGTTGGTGCCCAAATGCACGACGGGACAGGTTATCACATGTAAGAGATCCGGTTCGACAATCCGAGTAATATAATGCACTCGACCGATCGGAGCAAATGAGTGTCCGACGTTTTGGACATCTTGGTCGGCTCTCTATTTTGAAGGCGTTTTAACGTGCCAGAGAGATCATGCATGTCCGGGCACGCATTATAAGTTGTTCTTAAGGTGGGCGACATTAAGTCTGCCGCGATCAGAGAGGCAAGTAGGGGACACCTAGGTCGAAATGGCGGTTAATGCTGTCCGCACCGGAGTGCTTTATACTGCACTCCCCACACGGGTATTAACGGAGCGCATAAAAACTTATTTTGCTATGTTTCCCCTACACCATGGCGCAGTGACGAGCGATTTGTCCCCAAAATGTGTTATGCCTCGAACGTTTTGTATTTCTTGTGCTTTTCTTTGTTTTTTCTTAATTCATTTGCCTAAGTACACGTATATATGCTTCAGGTACTGGCTTATTCAATATTATTCGAAATTTAAAATGAACTTTTAGTTCAAATATAATTTACCATGTTGCCTTACTACTGCGAAATTTGGAAAAATGACCAGATCCCAATGTTTCAGATGACTCGCGGTCAACGGATGCAGATAAGATTCGCTTGATCGTTGGTTCCTTTGGGAGGATAAGGCGTATTGCGTGTTTACTTGATCTTCAGTGCAAAGCATAATTCGGCCAGAAAGTGATTCTCAAACGCCGGGCCTCGATCCGAATGGATTATCGTGGGCGCCCAGTAGCGCCTTTGCTATGCAGATGATACCTTTGTTGTAATAAAGAACTGTGAAGATAAACGGCTGCATAAGAGGTTGAATGGTGGCTTCTCAGCCAAAGAGGTTACTCATGAAGAGACAATAGGGGACAGCCTGCCGTTTCTTGACGTAAGAATGCAAAGACTGAGCGATGGTAGTCTTGCGGTGAGCGTACATGGGAAGGGATCTTATTCTGAAATTATCCAAAATTATGAAGTCTACCACCCCGCTACTCACAAAATAAGCTGCGTCCGAACTCTGTTTCACCGGGGCTGTCATTATTGCAATAGCGACGATCTCCTTAAGAAACAGCTCGCCTACCTGTATGGGTTGTTTTTATCTTACGAATATATGACAAGTTTTGCAAAGAACTTTATCAGACATCACGCACAACTGCAAGTTCCCACCTTTAACGGGGAAATTGCGTCCCGACAATTCTTCGCCCTGACTTATATGAAAGGGGCGTGTATAATCATCTTCCGGCAGTTTAATCGCGCTAGTATTCACGTCGCCCACAAACCCTCATCGTCATTACACGCAGTACTATCTCGTATCACGGATTTCCTCCCAAAATAACAACACAAAACGTAATTTTTTGCCATCCGTACGCAAATTGCTCGCGCCTGTATGTTGGTCATACATGTCGAAGCCTGGGCACTCGTATTAATGAACACAAACTACCTGTCTGTCGGCTGGACCCCCTATCCCTCGACTTTGCTCAAGCACTCGAATGCTATCACTAATTCAAATAGGATGGCACTGAAGTCGTCGTCATTGCCAACATAAAACGGGCGAGAGCATTTCTCTAATGCTTGTAATATCAACCGCCATGCTAACATGGACGCCCATTACGAGGGCCTACGATCACGAATAAATGCTCTTTGCTTTAATACCAGATTAACGGCCGATATTCCAGTCACTCATAATTCAATTGATCTACCATCCACCCTTATACTCCAGCATAGGGATGCGTAATTAATCCCCCCCCTCGCTCAGAGACCCAACATGGCTCTTTGACCATCCCTCTCATAGGGCAATAATATGCCTGTCATGTGGCCCTAACAAGTCCAGGGTAATAAACTAACTTTCTCCCTTGTTTTTTTATCGTCTAAGAACGAGTTGGTGTCCCCAGCTCGAAATCCACGACTACAGCTCGATTTTTTCCGAAGAACCTTTTGCTTTGGTAAATATATCGGCTCGGAATGCACACCGGCTCTGATCTACATTATACATGTATATCTAAATAAGGCTTCGTAGCAAAATGCGTAAACAAGTAGTTCGCCAATGTTTCCGCTGCACCATGACGCAAGGCCTAGCGATTCGTCGCCACAACGAGTTATGTCCCGCACACTTAAAGTTATGTTCTTTACTTTGTAATTTCTTAGTTCGTTTGTCTAAATAAATTTGCACGTACACCAGGTGGATGAACTCAATAACTGCCAACCGAAATTCCGAAATGCATTTGGGTTTCGAAAAGATTAATTAGGTAAGTTTGTAAAACAAGTCTGTCAGCAATCTAATTCTATAAACGTCAGGATGCCTGCTTTATAATGAACTTCCTTCCGTCTGCATTCGAAAAGTAGACCCTGTAAAAAACGACTACTTACTCATTTTGAATGTTTCTCATCTATTTTGAATGCCGCCAAATGTTAAATTATATTTCTTGGAAATGCTGCACAAAAATATTCACTCTTTTGCTCCCTTGGCATAAAATTACGTCTTCGTCTATTTTTGTACTCGAAGAAGGGATATAATTCCGTTTTAAAAAAGTTTTTAATTGTACGACTTTTACATACCGCGAAATGACTGTTCGTAAATCAATCATCCCCGCATTTAACAATGTGGCTTGTAAATTTAGCAATCTGGATCGAATCCATAGATAAATTTAATGAGTTCCTTAAGGGCCCCATTTAATACCGTAAAGAAATGTGCTTCTTTCCGTAGGCGGAAAATATAAAATAATTAAAAATTTGCGGGTCCTCCAAAATCAGTGGGAAAAAAATGCATGCTATGTATGTAGTCGTTATTTGCAGATTTTTGTTTTTGCATGCTGCCTAAAGAACGTTCATTAAAATGCAGGCATCCTGACGTAACTGTAGTATTATAGAATTACATAGAAGTCTGACGAGTTTTACAACCCTACATAATTAATTTTTTCGGAACGAAAACGCATTTCGGAAGTTATGTTGGCAGTTCGTGAGTTCGCCCACCTTTTGAATGTGTAAATTTATTGTAGGTGTCCTGTCATACAATATTTTCCGAAATCTGAAATGTGCTTTTTGCACGACTGTATTTTCCCATGTTGCCTTAAATCTGTGCGATTTGGTTACATGCCCAGATCCCAATGATATGTACAAATACGCCTCTTGATGTACGCAGAGAACGTTAAACTTGCCACATATTTGCATTTCTTTCTCCGTCAGCTCCTTTCCTGACAATGCAGACGACGCTTACAAAATCCGAGACCCTGAATCGTAACAATGTTTTGTCTGTGTTTTAGTTTCAATGGTTTTTGAGCACGGCCTTTATTAAAAGGGCATCTTTTGTAAAGAACTGACTGAACGTAATCATCACAAAGTCAATGATGTCAGTCTCTAGAGTTAATAATTTTAAGGTCACAAGAAACGTACCCGTACAATAAGATGCCGCTGGAATCCCTAAGTGGGGTTGACTATATTGCAATCCCTTAGCCCGATGCAAGTGGATGATGTCAGAGCCTCTCGGCCGCATTATACAAGCCTCAATTCGTACGCGTGGAAATAATGACGCGTTCGATTGGAAAAGAGTTGTTGCCCCTTTTTAATTGATGCGCCAAATGAGAAAAAGAACTTTTGGGCAATGACTTCACTAGGTAACACGACGTTGACTGTTTTAACAAACTGCCTACTCACTGCAAACCTATACGGGCCATAATTTTACTTCAAAAATAATAGGATACCGTTGATATCAATGCCTTACTCCCCCCTTTTCAGACAATTGTGGCATCGTCTATGCTTAGGACATTTCCTCTCACTGCTGTTTAAAAAACCGGTTGTGAATTACAAAGAACTATATTCGCTTGAAGGTATATGAGACCTAGAAAATTAGGTACGTATTTTGTGAATTGTCTATTCTAGATCGCCAATGGTTCTAGACGTCTTTCAATCAAAACGGCACGCAACGAACGCCCGTCAGTCAATCTGGAAGCCAAAAATCTAGTAAAGGCCTTTGTCTGGGTAAACGCACTGATTGACAAAAGGCAGTCGTGTAGTCATGAGTTTGGCTAAATTAACTTATCGAATTATCGCCTATTAGTCAGCGGATACTAAACACCCATAGCATCGTCATGTTCTGTGTCCTAAAATTACACGGCGCAACATTAATTTGTATTGCCTTATCTGCAGGAGCGACGAAAGAATCATTACCGATCCTTCTTCGAAAATCGTCCGAAACATCGCAAAGAAGTATAAGATTCCTGAGGCCTTTCCTTCTCTGTGCGATAGATCTTAACCCCCTCATTAGTTTATAATCATTATACAATCGTAAAATAACCATGTAGATTAAAAAATGAAGATAATACTAAATTATCCTAATTAAGATATTCACCCAGTAGGGAGAAGAACCGCCCGACTAAAGTCCAATCAGTCCCCCTCGACGAAGTGGTGACTAACTAAGCACACAGGCAAAACGTCCGTCAACCATCTCCCGAGAGGTCGAGGCAGCGAGAGGAGGGAAAAGTCGATCAACATGAGGCCGACCAACATGACTGCCACTTTAAATTAAATTTCTGACCGATTAATTGCATTTTACGCTTTGACAATGAAGAGCCGACCCAGCTCTTTGTAACGTCAGCACTTAAATTAACCTTTTCCGGAGAGTCTGTCTTCGTCTTCAATAAATGAACCCGGATATCCCAACTTTGCCAATCTGAAGGATTTCCTACATAATGCACATAAAATCGACAGATGACCACCAGGCTCACGTAATCCATCGATGCTTTGGCAGATTTTGAATAATTCATATGTCGGGCGGGTAACTTGACCCACATGTGATTAAACTCGCGTCCTCCGGCGGTGTCCCGTAACTCAAGTGGTTAGAGCGTTGGCTGTACCAAAGCCCTCCTCTTATTGCGTGCGTTCAAATACAACTGAGACGCCGAGTTTTTCACAGTGGGGTCAGTATGAATTATTCAAAATCTGCCAAAACATATAGGTAATGTTTTGTTCTTGGGAGTGTCTGTGAAGTCCGGGGAGTGGTTGTTAATGTTTTGCATCCTGATGAAATAAACGTTAATTATGCGACACAAAGCCATCAAATGGTTTTGTGGTAAAAATAAGGATTTGTCGTTTGCAAATTGAATGAATTTTGATCGGCTAAAAGATGTTAATATGAATTCTGGATTTATTTCATTACCAAAAATGCGTTTTTTAAATTTAGGAAAGGCTTTTTTAGAGGTCTCACTGTTTGTGGGTGACATTTGTCTGGATTTCCAGTTCTTGGCGTAGTTTGGGTTCAATCATTTTAGGAAAATGTGATTATGAGCGTAAGGACGACTTCGAAAATGCATTATAAAAACGAAAATCGGTTAATGGCTCGAAACCCTATTGCAAGGTATGAAAAGCGCGCAGAATGCCGTTAAGTTATGTGCAGATTGCATGCC
>CACRXP010000400.1:94830-138971 GCA_902702965.1 Spirometra erinaceieuropaei | reverse complement strand
GTAAAGGGGTTCTTATTCATCGTAAACATAAAGTATTTGAGATTCAAATAATTTTGGTTGGATAGTCTATCGGAACCATATGTTGCAGCATTTTCTGCACTCGACAATTGCCACTTGAGGCTTCAAATGACTTACATTAAAACATTTATCATGGGAATACTACAATGCATTACAGTTCATACATTGAACGAGAGGTCGTCAGGAAAGAACGGAGGCTGATAGAAACGAGGAGGGGAGTCCTCGGCTGCATTTAAATAACCGGTAGTTAGACTGAAACAAGACTGCTGTTGACATCATGCTTAACACTCATGATGAGATATCACAAGAAGCCCACCAACAGGAGAAATGTGAGACGCAGATATTATAAGACCGAAGTGCATACCTCGATTTCATCCATCGAGCTGATTGTTGATCATGGTAGTAGATAAGAAGTACGCCTACTTACATGGATGCTTGTGCGTTTCCCGTAGTTTCACATGGGTGCTGCCAGCGGACAGTTTGTGATGAGGAGTGCACATTAATCGACAAAACTAATTGATTTCATCTTTTGATATTTCCCACCTGACAAACTCTGCTTCACTCATATTACATATATATCAGCATTAATGAATACTATCCACTTGGCAGTGACTTTAAACTGAAGTTAACGCTGTGCAGGCTAAAAGGTGGTTTAGGTCATTTAATGCCCGGAAACGCCCACAATTTTCAATGAATTGCTAGTGTCACAAATTTGTTCTATAGGCCTACAATTCCTACACTAAGATAAAAGTTGACTAGACGAATGCTCATGCCAACATCACAATAAAAGAGGCTAGGAATAATTGTCTACGAAGGCAGTCTAGAAAGAAATGTTTGCTATTTTTATCCAGGGGCACAAAATTATTCCGAGATGATACTTCATGCATGATGATCTGCATCCAACTGACGTTTATTACATGTTAAAATTATATTGATTTTGCTTGTCGAAATACTTTCACACGTCCTTACATGGGATGTTCAATGGGGTGTAATCTTCTTCACAATTTCTTCAGATGAACAAGTCAGTGGCTTTGACCTGAATAAAACAGATCCAGGCTCAGTGGTTAGTCTAAGTCGTCTAAATGTCAGCGCTTGGTTGCACTCAATGCTAGTATGTTTTGAGCCTACGATGCCGATGCTGACATCAAAATCTATCTGATAAACAATCAGGTAAACACCACGATAAATGACACATCCTTGACTGGGCTTGTGCTTAGAATACCTAATGGCCAATACCCAGAACCGAACTCGTTGGCATTAACAAAAATACCGTTATTACCGACTTCATTCTACATTTTTTGACCGTAGATGCCATCAAGATTAGTGAACAGCCGAATATTCACGACGAATAACTATCGCGTCCATAAAAATATTGTGAAGCCCTGTTCACTAAGAAATGCAATCAGATGAGTTTTACATTTTCGAAGCCATTTGTAAAATTACTATTCCTGAAATGATACGTTGTGCATAAAGGGCGACATCTCATTAATTTCTCTTGTAAAGATGCAATCATATGTTTTGGCATAAAATGACCAGCAGGTATAAAACCGTTTAATGGACTTTGTCAGATGGTTGTTCCATTGGATTAGACTTGGCTGCGCCGGCTGAGAGGTTAACTAAAGTCAAGCAACTGCTATCAGTAGTGAACAGCTACGGTCGTTTAGTGACTTCGAAAATAGTTTGTTATAGGTCCACAATGCCGAAAGCCACAACAGAAAACAAGAGATCTTCTATCTATTCATCATTCATTGCTCGGCTATTTATGGGGGAACTGTCATTCCATTGGCGAACTAACAGAACACGCTTTAATGAGGAAGGTTATTTAAGCATTGCATATATTGGCCGACAAGGATAAAACAGTAGGGAGATAGATGTGATATGCGCAGAGGTCGTTAGTTTTAGTTTCATTAGTGGTGGTCATTATCATCCATTAGCTCCGCGCCACGCACATGAACATGCAGATGTGTTATGGTGAATGGGGTATGGATAGAGTGGTGGCATAATCTGTGAGTGGCGTTCGCAAGTCGGAGACGTGGATTTCACATCCCTTTATCAGAGGGTCGGATCGGCGTATGTAAGCCACTTGACTTTGGCGATGAAGGACAGAGTGTCAATTAAAATACTTTGACAACAGACAGTTGAAGATCTTCAGATGGAACTTCCATGGTTTCCACATCAACACAAAACCCGAGATGTACGAAGATGTCACCTTTATGATGATACTGAATGATGGCGTATAGTGAACGTTCTACAACAGACCAGCGCGAAATCTCAACGACTGGCACTTGCGTTTTCTCCGGCAGATATTACATTTGGGTGGAAAAACGGCGTTTCAAACATAGAAGTTGTAGAATAAACAGAAATGCTTAGCAGGCACACCGTTCTTAGACAACTGCAGTAAATGTCGAACGGCTGCCTCGTAAAGATAGACGACAAGCGCCTACTAAAATGACTCTTCCATGGGTATCTCTTCACGGGTCCTCCCCGACACGGACTTCGAGCTCTTTGGTCAACTGGATTAGATGGTCTTAAAGCATGCATACGGTAGGCGGGCTTATTCGGTTTTTTAATAGTTTCTAATTGTGAGATATTTCATTACCGTCAAATGGCCGTTTATATAACGTCACGTCTCTGCATTTACCGATGCGGCTTATGAAGTAAACAATATGGCCTACATCCACTGCTAAAATTTATGAATCTTATATGGTCTTCCCTTAATAGCGTAGAGAAATGTATGGTTTTTTGAACGCGGAAAATATGCAGTTTGCAGTTTGGAAACCCTGAATGCCCGTTTTCTACAAAATATAATTTCATTTTTAGGGTATCGAAAATCCATAAAAAAGTATGCTACTTAAGTAGTGATTTTTACAGAATATGCCCTCGAACTTCAGCCGAAAAGGCGTTTTTTCGAGGGCTGAGACCTCGGATTAGCTGAATTAGTGTGGAACAGTGATGATTCGTTTTAGAAATATATTACTCTTTTTAAAAAACGGAAGCGCATTTCGGAATCTTGGTTGACATTTAATGAGTTACTCCGCCTACTGTATGTGCTTAGCATAAGTCCTCCATACAACTCAGTGAGGTGCCGGGCAATTGGCCGCTGAGATTATTACCACGAGCTAACTTTCGCGAACATTGGACATCTTTATGCCAAGAGGGCACCTCTTACAAAGACCGATCGTTTCTACCTGTATTGTAGGCGTCTTAAATGTTGCAAGGCTGTTCAGGTGCTTCGCGATAACCCTGAGTCACTTACCTATGTGTAATAAATGACAAGGAACGAGTTGATGCCTTAAGTGGCGTCAAACACTTCCGTGATCAACTCTATTTTTTCGGGAGTACCACCTGCGTTTATCAGTGTATAGGCTTGGAATGTAGACTTCATCTGGCATACAGTAGTAGTTTCGTTTCGCATGCTGCCGCGACAAACGTTTGGGGGTTCACGCAGACCTCCTTTATCACAATGATGACACGATTGACATTTTAATATTTTCAGACTTGCCTTTGTTTGCATAGTTAACAGACACTGCCTGCTGCGCCCTTTCACCTATTCAAGGTTTATCAGCAAAGGGCTCATTGAGAGTTAACTGGCAGACATTATGTGTGATAGGATAACTAGCTGGACATTTATGCATTTTCTCTTGCTTCTCTTTTATGGCATGCAGTGTACTCTATCCGAGAAACCCACGGAGACACTTAAAATTTCTCCTGCGATTAAGGCGAGCACATGTTGACAATCTGGTCGATAAGCAAAGCAGCTAAACACAGGAATTTAACACTTTACCAGCAGCCTGCGAAATTCAAAATCTCGAAATGATGTTTCCTCCATTACGACCAGGATCCCATTGAGTTTCCCGCCCTTATATGTGGGTGTGAATGGAGATGAAATGATCTACACGACATTGTTGGAGGCACCTACCAGTCCTTTTTGGTCTGAATAAAACATTGCAGACTTAGAGGTAAGTTTAAGTAGTCATAATATCAGCAACACTGAAAATTCCCCGTGCTTTGCTGACTTCGTAACGTGGCCTTTTAGAAGTTCACAGTAGCATCAAAGGCAGGTCAACATCACAATGCCCGAAGCGACTTTACCTAGCAGACACCAGGTTTGCGCTTAGCGGGCTTAGAATCTGACATAATTGTATAAGTTGCCAAAAGAAAGAAATAGTTGATGGGGTAAAACTCCCTATACGGCGATTTCAGAGACAGTTGACACGGGCGGTTTGACCTGAAAAAAAACACTACGCGGGCTTACAGGCGAATTAAATTCGTCTAACCGCCAACAACACCGACAAATCCCAGTTCGTGGTAAGTCGCAGAAATTGTTCGCCGACAGTAACATCAAAGTGGACCTAACTTAGCACCAGGCCAACATCACGGTGCACGAAATGGCCGTCCTAAATACTTAAATACTAAATACTTAAAAAAAACTGAATTTGACGATATCGACAGTGTACTGATGAACGTGGTTGTTGCCTGAAACGCAGACTATCAATAACAAAAGCAGTGCAATAGGTGATGATCTCAGGCTATAACCGGTTACCATCCGTAGTGATCATAAATCCACATTGAAGTGAAACCAACTCTTTTTGCACCTCAATATTTGTTTACAAACGAAAGAGCTAGCATTGTCTGAACTAGACAAAATCACTGACAATCGCTCTGACGCACAAATCGGCTAATGAGATATTGTGCTGAATATAATTTCATAGATGTGAAAAGAGAAGTCTCCGGAGGCAGTTCGCTCCTCGTAACAATTGCCAGTCATCGTTACAGGATTTACATTAATCGAAAACTTAGAGGTAGGGTGTTGACATACGCGTCAGCTGGAAAAACCACGTTCGTGAATGTGCGGGCACTTAGAGCCACAAATAATATCACTGATGCCGCCAAATGCATATTTTCGACGCAACATTTCTCATAGGCGAAAAGCAAATATACTTTTGACAACATGGTCATTAGAGAACAAGAAATATACGCAAACATCAAACAATGATCTGGTCATTTGCAAAATTATAGCACCCAAAATAATACTTTATGCATTATGAGCTGCTTCCAATTGGTGTCTCGTATTTGTCAAAATGCATGCAATATTCGCAGCACCAGATGGTCAAAGGGACCTCCAAAGATGAATATGCCAGCGACATTGCCCTCAATACAACACTTTGCAGGCCGCACAGTTAGTTCAAGTATTCTTACTGTCAGAAGCGCTGTGAATTTCAAGTGCTTAGATGGCTTCGCACATAGCCTTTAATAAGTCGGCAGTGCTGAAAGTAACACTCAAATCCGCCTCAGTATATTTCAGGTGAACATTAGGACGCAAAACGTGGTCGTTCAACGCAGACAGTGGTTTGTGCTTAGCAGAGATGGCGGAATTAATGCGGCATGCGCGTCTCATATGGATGTCGTATTTCTTTATTTTCAACTAACATTTTTAATCCCCACTTAATTTTAAAAACACAGGTTGCATTTGTACTGCGAATTTTGTCTCAAGGTATCATGGAACGTGCGTTACATGTAGGTACTTTTACGAATGTTTCCATATTTTTCACGCCGTTTTGGTTTCGGGGGTTATTTTGCGAAGGTTGTTCCCATGTTTGATTCATAAGAATTGTCTTTTTGTAAAACCATGGTGTGTGGTTGCAGGCCCTACGTGGTAATCGTGATCTCTCGGCTACTGTAAGCTATTTAAGCTCCAGTCCGTTGACCGGCTCTGAAAATCCATGGCTGCACTTTAAAGGAAATTCATAATATGAACGACTCTGAGCATCCTATCCCCACGGATTTGCATAGTATCCCTTAAGCCATTAAATCTGACACGTTTAAAACTACAGCTATGTGCTACACATAGTGACTTCTGAGGTTGTCCATTGACGATCCATCTCAGGAACCCCAGTTGGCCCTATGTATGTGCTTGTGTGAAGTGGCCGACTGGTGGATCAAGCGTTGGGATTATCAACCTATATGATCTTCGCACATGCATTAAGAGGCAAGAGCGGGCGGCCTGTTTAGCCTTGTCAGCCACCTGTGTCAATCTCCGCATAAGATGACAGACTGAATAGTAGTGAAAATGCGACTTCCAGGTGACATATCAAAAGAGGAAGAGGCGTTCACCTGGAGGGGTTTATCGGAGTTCTGACGTTTCGGGTAGTTTATTCGGCTACCCATCTTCAGAGACTGGCTAGTCCTGTGCACAGCTCCCCTTATATGGCCCACCTTGCTGAGTGCGTGACCCTCCAATGCCGTCTGTGTGATTGCATCAAGCCCGTATGTCACCGTGTCCTGAATCGATCCTGTCGGCCGCGGAGATAACTGACGAACCCGATCGTATTGCGCCGTGACTGTCCACGTTTAGAAGGCTACTAACGTCAGATAGGGGGGGACGCAAATTGATATGACGGTTGACAGAGCAGTCGGTGGACATCCAGGCTTCTTGCACCTGCCTTGCCGTATGATCACCTCCCCGGCCCACAATCCTAACGGCATCAAAGTTGAAGATGTGTCCCATTTGCGCGGCATGGGTTGCTACCTCCGACTTTGAGTCAAACCTTCGCATGACCAACTTATGGTGGCGCATTCGCGTTTGCAGCTGTAAGCCGATTTCCCAAACGTAGGTGCACCTTCCGCGACTGCATTGAAGTCGGTAGACAACGACCGACATCTCTTGCTTGAGGATAGGATCTTTTGGTCGCATTACTCACCGGCGGACTGTTGAGTCAGGCCTGTTTGCAACACCTATCCCAGTAGAGCCAGGGAACTAGCTACGGCTTCGGAGACACCTGCGAGGTACGGAATGCTCCGCCACGAGTTTTCCTGACTATGACAGACTGTTTCGGGGAGTGTGCTGTTCCTGGGCTTAGTAGACATTTTAGTGAAATATTGGGAACAGCGACATATACCAGCTGGGACATTGTTGGTTAGGGTTGGAGTTGGGGGTAAGGCAGTCTTCGACCATCTACCTGACACAATGCGCAATAGGGTGTCGTTCTTAAAAGCTGCCTTCTAGACAGCAGTGATTGGCGAGTGCGTCTAAACCGGCAGGTACGTCCTTGCATTGCAGCCAGCCTTATCAAGCCCAACCCTACTCACATCCTTAACCCTACGATCATACATCAAATGTAGATAAATCTGATAATATGACAATTCTCACAAGCAATATATGACGCCTTAATTGTAAAAGTAGGGAGAGAGGGAAACTATGGAAAGCAAGTTGGTGAGCAAACTTTGTTTTCCATAAAAAATATATATGGGAATATTGCACAGTCAGATCAGACATGGCAGTGCTTATAAAATCGATAAAATTTGGTTTTAAAACAGACGCGGGGCAAGAACGGAAGGGTGCAGAAAGTTGCATGTGGTTCGTCAAGCACGGTAATCCCAGAGCCTGAACGAGGTTCTTTTGGGCGCATAGGGTCGGTATTCGTAATCTTATGGCGGCCGCTACTGCCGTTGTTGACTGGCGCTGGTCCGGAAGCTTGGGTATCTCGAGGGGACCTTATAAAGCATAAATCTCTTCTCTATTGTACACACTATGCGCTGCAGTTACTGCATGTGCAAGGATGGAGCTCCGCTTTCTCCTAGTTTTGAATTCTTCCGGCCAGGCGGTGAGATGTTTTCGTACTTATTTTAAAAACATGCCTTCTTCTTTGACCAATGCAACTAGCCACAAAGAAGCAAAGGGAATTCGGATGAGCCAAGTGATTTAGGCTATCTAAATTCACGTCCCCACCACTGATCTGACAGTCATTTGTCACTGCCAATTTTCTAACAGCTAGTGCCGGCTTGCCACCTAACTCATGAATGACGCCGACATGTAAGCGGGCTTCCTAGTCACTCGACAAAGGATACCAGCAAGCGGTTAATGAGTAGCAAATGTACTGGTATTAAACGCAAAAAAGTTTAAGGTAATGTTGTGTTGCTTTAAAATATCTGATTTTGCAGAAATAAAAAAATCCCCAAAATCGTCAAAAATGATTTTATTTTGGAAACATTCGATGTATATACACAGAAAGCCAGTCCTTGCCTTAAGTGAATAAATATGCTAGCAATAAAATAGGCGTTCTACCAAATCAGAACACTTTCTCATATAAATAACCCTTTCAAGGAGCGCGTTAGGACTGCGCTCCATTGTGGGATGTCCGTGTCATTTGCATATTTGTAGTAATAACTAGGAAACACTTGACACGCATGTTCGATTGTTTCACGTAGCTAAACAGACTGATATTTGTCTATAGCAAACTTTTGGATATACCTGTCTATTTATTAAGCCTTGATTCTCGCTACTTTGCTAACCTGTGCGCTTCATTAAGCGAGTATTAATACAATGCATGGCGATTATATAAATACAGATATTTTGCCGTTGCATTTTTTATTACATCAATACAGGATCGAGACCGCAAGAAAATTAATGTTCTGCATGTTGAAAACTAAAACAACTATTTGTTGGTAGTCCGTTCCATAACAGCATAAATAATTTTCTAACCGACAAGGAATTTTGTCTCATTTAAACTTAGGCTGGCCTGCATCACCTATCACTGCGTTTTAGAGCTACTAATATAGTTTCCAAAACTCGATAATGCGTCTAGTTATTTTAACATAATATGTGCTGGCTGGGTAGGTCCCGTACCTAGCACTGGGCACATAATGAATTATAAGTGATGAATCCCTGATTATTACAATTTTCTAGAATAAATTACGCTCCTATTAAAGTAAAACACTTTCAAATGCGCAATCGAAGTGTATGACAAATACTAGCATAGATATATACTAACGTCCAGTTTCGCTTAAGTATATGAGAAATTTGTCTTATACGATTACGTGAACACATTTTGCACAAATAAAGAGCGTAGCACTGTAAATGCTAGACAGGCAAGCAGAACGCACAAATTTTACGACGTCCAAAAATCTTCCGATCAGGTTACGTCATTATGGATTTATGAGATACGTCACGTAATGTGCAAATGACTCGACGGGCGCCCCGTGCGCTTTTATTATTTTGCAAAATAATCCTAACGGTTTGACCAATTTTCGCCTCCATAAGAAACATTAAATGTCGTATTTCCCCCTACAATTCTATATTTTTGAAATTACGAAACCAAAACAAAACCAACAACCGAACACTTGGAAAAATTCCACCCACAACCACTCCGTCGTCTAAAACCTTTTTCCTGAAGTAAAAATAATATGTTTTAGTAATGGCACACAATGCAAAATATGGAGAACTGTTCACTAAAATTAACAAACACGTCTACAAATAAAATAATCCGGAGATTTAGTTTGCGTACGAAAAATCATTATGTTTATCAGAGTTTCAGTTAGCGACTTTTAGATGCATAGTAACCATTTTTTGAATTAAAAGCTTTTCGGTCAAAATTCGCAATATGGATAAATGCTCTCTAGCATTCACAAACACGTGTACAAATAAAATAGTAAGCATTTTACAGTTTCTAGCTGTAAGGACATATGCAATTGGAGACGTTTGCTATTTTATGACAATGTTTTCCTCCGCTTTCAAAAATTTCCCTCTTATTTTAGTGTTGTGAACAGATTACGTAAGAATAAAATCGTTGTAAGAAATTTACAACGGAACGCCAACGTGGCACAACCGTAAATATGATCATGATCTGTCTTTAGACATACTTTTATCTGACAGCATTCGATGTCTCTGGTGGTAAGTATTAGTGCCACAACTATGCTCAAATGTGAAAATTTAATATTTGATTTGAAGGAGAAGCGATCGCTGGAACAAGGGCTTCACTTGCTTGACGTTTCGAATTCTCGCCTTTACCTATTATTAGAAACAGTGACAGAAACTGCCTTCAAGCGGGAATCCGAGACGTTGGACACATAAAGCCTTTGATCCAGCGATCGCTTCTACATCTTACCAACCAGATTCTGGAACTCGCATCTTCCCTTCTATCGGCAATGTTATATGCAGCGCATATTTTCAAGCCGAGGTGCAGAAAATGTCGCTAGTATAAGCAATACTAGTGTAAGAATACCTGCAAGGCAAGAATTGAAACATCCCTTCAAGTCGACGAACGGATTTTCTTTATTTGGCTCGGTAAAATAACTGCCCTCCTGACATTTGTCGCCACTGCAGCAGACTGAGATTTTGTGCATATCCGTGTTTTTCACTGTAAGAAATCAAATTACAGCAGGAATAGCAGTACTGAAAGACGACGAAGAATGAGCTATATGTAAATAAAAATAACAACTTACACTTTGGCCAGCCATCACATTTGAAAGCGCATCTGTTGAAGGCATCAAAGGTCCCACCTTCCCTCTTTATTTCGATGCAATCCTGCTTATCTTCCGAGCAAAGTTTGAGGGCGCTCTCCGAATTGTGTTGGACTGAAAATAAACAATGCACTGCATGGTAGGCATAGTATTTTCCTTTAGAAGAAAACCCATTTCAAGTCAAAAAAGGGCCAACAGTGTTATCAAGTTAAAGTGCAGATGGAAAAAATGAGCGCAATTTAGGAATTCACCTTTCGCTACAAAGTGACACATTTGAACACACATAACGTGTCTATCGAAAGCCGTGTCGAATTCGTCGCGTCCGTAAACGTCATAGGCGTTGCAAATTTCGTCACTGCCTTCACAATGGTAAACGTTCCATTTATTGTTTAGTTCCCCTAAATCAACGAGAGGACATTTATGATTTCGTTATCTCTATTTCGAGCACTGTTTACGGGCAGATATTGTTTGGGGAAAATGCAACATATTGCCATGGGGCCTACCTCGTTGCTTTCCACAGGCTTCGCGGCAGAGACGACCCTTACTCGCATCGCCCACTCTGTAGCTCACAATCTTGCATTCGGTCTGCTGTTGTTTGCATATTTTATACGTTGGCTCTTCAACAGCCCGTACTGAAAGAAAAATTATTTTATCCAAAAATAGAATTAATGTGATTTTCTGCATTCTGACAGGAGTTTCTAATAGTCAATTAAGTTGGACAGTAAATTTGCTGGTAAATGTGCAAATAAATGAAAATTGCAAGAACTCTATAGTGTTACTGTGCACGTGTTGAGGATTGACGCTGCTACTGCATGCAAGGGTCAAACATACCGCAAGTAATAACAGAGAAAATCAAGACGACAAGCAGTAGGATCATTGCAGAATTTCTCATGACTGTCAAGACAGCTGTCTGTGCCTGCTATGCTGTACAACTTTCTCGGTGTTTGTATATTCGGACAGTGAGCTGCGCAATGGCTGAAGACGATAGTGGCATGATAATTGGTTCTTTTGGCCATGACGAATTGCGAAACTGTGTCGAGCGCTCCCTAGATGCTTTGCATTTATTTTTTGAAATTTAAATTTACAGAAATGACCACATAATATTGCATCTGACTAATCTACTATATAGTTGCACCCCTAGTAACATTGTGTTCAATAATTTCCAATGGGCGAAAATAGTAATTAGGGAAATTGCATATTGTCTTTCTTTTTCACTCTGCATGTACAAACCAAACATCATGGCGCATAAACAGTGCATAAAGTTATGAACCATCAGTATCGTTGCACTTGATGTGATGTCTGTTTGATAGCCGACATTCGCGTTGTGAATTGTTGAAATTTGATCACGTGTGCTGAATATTGGTGTGATGATTGCTCGACCATCTGACCCGCCGACCATGGCGTTGGGAACAAGTTCACGCATTAATCTCCTCAGGAATTAAACAAGGCAAGTTAAAACTGGAGTTCATATACCAGAAAACACACGGGGAAAGCTTGGGGACCCACTGAAGAGGCGAGGCGCTCGCCTCTGGCAGCGGCATAAGATTGGTAAAACACGCGTGTCTGGGCCTTCAGCTAATACCTGTGTTGTTTGTACGGTAAATCATTGCACAGTTCTCTACTACTCGTTGCCCGTTAGCGGTTTGTTAATAATAAGCGGTTATTCCGCAGTAGCTGATGTAGTTCAGCACAAATATTTGTATCAAACTTTGGACCGTGTCTAAAAAGATTTACTTCAAGTTCGCGCATTTATTTCCTTAGAAATTAAACAAGGCAAGTTGGGAACACTGTTTACCTGGGCGGTTGCCGCGTCACTAATTGCTCCGCCTAGGCGAAGACTCAGCACCGAGCATGGAAGGCAAGTTCGATGCACATATTAATGGACCGGAGGTCAGTGAACCATGACCCAAGCCCTTAGTGGCTCCAGCAATTGTCACCTCCAGCAAGAATGTTGGCCTTGTCGATTTTTAATATGTGACCGGATGTCGTCGAATAAGCCTCAAGTTACCGAATGTCTCGCTACAGGTTATAACCACGTGAGCCGCGAGCTACTAGAGTTATGGCTATCTGCTTTTTACACTCAACGTTTAAATATCATGTATGAGTCACAGCACGCCATGAATGGAGTTATATTTTTTTCAAAATTATTTTCGCATGTTACGGGAGATGTGGATATGTGATAATCAATGGCTTTAATGAGGGAAACTTTGAAGAAAAGCGATTGCTTAGAAAAGCCATGTGAAAATGCCCATCAGTGATATCGTGGTATCTTTGATATGCGTAGAAGCATCTGAGCCAGGGAGACAGCTTAGTCACAAATGGGCTAATTTCTTAAATACGTTTCATAAGTTTATGAATGTATAACTCACATTTTTTCCGTTTGGAAGGCCAGTTCAGGTGTTAATTTATTCGCACTTCCTGTAGACAAGCGCGGTTTTATTCTTATGTGGACAAGGAAACACCACACAACGATTAAAACTGCTTACTGACCAGTTTTTTTTCAAATTCTCATGAATATGCATTCAGTTTGATGATGGTTTGTCATGTTTCAGGTTCTTTATAGAATATCTCTCGTTGCAAAATAGTGCAAAGTCTGGATACTAAGATGGCGATTTTCGTAAACCTTGCGATGTAATTCCGCACATGGCATGATTGTCCAAATCCTGAGTAAATTAATTAGGCAAACGATGGTCTATAACCAAAAACAAACGGTTAGTCACGTCCTCTTTATTGTTTAAAATCCTTTGCTTTGCGAATTGAAACACCGAGGTACATCATGGTTTCTACATTTTAGACATCATCTCTACAGCCTCCCTCATCAAAAACTACAACTCGTTCCCATGGAAAGGGACTTAGCACGAGGTCCCACAGCCTTTCGACACTACCGGCCTAGTCCGGAAGAAACAACTTTCAGTGTGTACGGATGGCGGAGCAAATTTAGATGGTGATATGCTGCTTTTGCTCCTGGCAAAGTTTGTCATCCCGTTTGAGAAAAAGACTAGATGAAAAGAAGACCTGAGTAATGCAAATGCGAAAGAGTTTTTCTGGGTGCGTGAAATTTTGAAAAGATAGAACATGGTGGTCCGCTGAAAGTTTAATCTGAGCTAATTAATGGACAATACTTCGATTAGTGAACTCGGTCTACCTCACGACTGCTGAACTGCCCCCCGTCCATCAGAGGTGTTTACCCAGACAAAAGCCCTTACTTTATTGGACAGTTGGTTTCAACCTTGACTGACAAGCGTTTTTGCTTGCTGGTTTACGCGAAAGACGCCTAGAACTTGTAGCAAACTAAAACAGACAGCTCACATTATGCGCACCTAGTTTTCGAGGTTTTAGAGGCCTAGACTATTCATTTCAATTGGCAAATCCTTTGTCAAATAGCTGTAAGAAGAGTCATTTAAGGCAAAGTCACTACCACAATTATCTGGCAGTAAGGACTCACAGTTTTGATAGCCATAAATGTCAACGGTATCGGATAACTTCTAGAGTACATATTATGATCTGATTAGGCTTTTTGTAGGAATGTTATTTGTTTCAACAGTCAACGCCGTATCAGGCAGTGGCGTCATTGTCAAAGACTGTCTGCTTGCAATTGGTACATGGACCGGATATGGACATCGGCTGAGTTCCAATCTAAGACCTCCTTTTTTCCATCTGTACTAATTGAGGCCTCTTCATCGCGACTTTGAGGTTCTGGTGTCGTCCGCCTGGGGGGCATTTCACTCTCATTTAGACCCGGAAAAACGGGCTGCTTTTATTATCACTCTCATCCTCACGAACTGTGCCTTGGTCAACGCAACTGACAGATTCTGGTGGCTACCTCCTGCAAAAGTACTTTCCCTGTGGCATTCACATTTTTGTGCCCTAGAGATTTCTATGATTGAAATTGTGGTGCTTGCGTTCAGCCAGTACATGTTTATTAAGATCACTTTAATGGAAGTCATTTTCTGCAGCACTGATACGAAATATGATGAAAAACGTCTGTCTTGCCAGGAGAGAGTCTTGCCAGAAAAGGAGCTGTTTAAGAAATCCAGGAATGTGGACTGGTTGTCGTTTCACGCGAGCGACAGAGGCTGTAATTTTATAAGACCGTTAATAGTGTCGATAGTCAGCACCGTTGAGATGGGCGTGAATAATGAGATCATGTCAAAAGACACCATTAGCTAATATGCCTCTACTTTGAGACGTTTGATTCGCGACGAAAACTCTTCAGCCGACTTCATTGTTCACTCCAAATCCTCTGTAATGAAGCATCGTCAATGGCACAGCTAATTCGATAGCCCAAAGGTTGGCGCCACCCTCGGACAGTGGACCTTCGGTAGGCCGTAGAAGCCCACCATTGCGGTATCACCGGCGTTTGCAGCCAACAACTTCCTTCTAGGAGCTGGATGATGTGTGCTCGTTTGAGCTGTTTGTCGGTCTCATCATACTTTTCCCGGAGAAAGCCATCAATAGTGTCGATAGCCAGCGCGGGTGGGATGGAGGTGAATAATGAGATCACGTCGAATGACAGCATCACCGCATCTGCCTCCACCTCGAGATGTTTGATGCGCTATCGACACTATTGATGGATTTCTCCGGGAAACGTATGATGAGAGCGACCAACAGCTCAAACGAACACACATCATCGAGCTCCTAGAACTGTGTCTTAAGACCTTCTTTACATTCAACGGCCAAGTCTACGAATAAAAGAAGGGGACACCGATGGGCTCGCCTCTGTCTGCACTAATTGCCGAAGCAGTTTTGCAGAGACTCGAGCAGCAGGTCTTCAGCTCGTACCCCCCGAAGTTCTGGGCCAGATACGTGGACGACACGTTCGGTGTTATCAAGAGGAGCAAGGTGAAGGCTTTCAAGACATTGTTGAACTCAATCTTCCCAGACATTCAGTTTACTTGGAAGAGGAAGTAAACAATCAGTTGCCCTTCCTGGACGTATAAGTTACGAGATTGACAGACGGGAACATAAGGACAACGGTTTACCGTAAGGCAACAATTACTAGGCGCATCCTCCACTTCCGAAGCAACCACCATGTTGGTCATAAACGCAGTTGTGTTAGAACTCTCTTTCAACGTGTTCAAACACACTGTAGCGACGACGGTGGGAGGAAGGCGGAGCTGAATTACTCACAGGGCCTTTTTAAAGCCAACGGCTACCCCGTAGTCCTTTATGCGCAATTGCCTCAAAATGCCTCATCTTCAGCGGTCGAGTGGAGAAAAGCCCAAGTTCTGGCTCTCAATACCCTATGTGAAGAACGTATCAGAGGCAACGGCAGGAATCCTAAAACCTTTTGTGATTGGCGTGGCTCATAAACCAGAATGCACCATCAGACAGCAACTCATGAAGCCCAGGGACCCGCTACCAACAACAGAACAGTCGGCGGTGGTTTACAGCACACCATGCCTAAATTGCAATGCCAGGTATGTTGGTGAAACGGGAAAACGCCTCGGCACAAGATTGGACGAACACCAACTTGCAATCAACCGCAAGGACAAGCTGTCTTTGGTCTATGACTGGTACACTCAACCGAGCTATAGATCTACATCCCGCCTACCAAGCACTGCGTACAAGGCTCGGATCAGTCCGGACAGGACCAGTAAGGCAAGCGAGCACGCGGGACCGAGAGACAACACTCACGGAAAAGAGTGGAATTGGGGGCTAGAGGTCATGTGACCAAAGCCGAACACTGTCTCACCGATGAGCCCGCGAAGCTGAATGCTGCTCACCTGAACAGCAACGACCGATCAGTCCACCGGTTGACGTGGGAGGGGCCAAGCGGCACGTTGATTTGACCACAACTAAGCCGACCCCAAAGGGAACAAAGGTCACGCAGGCCATTAGCGGTCATCTCCGGGGAGGTCTTAGCCAGTCAGCGGCAAACAGGCAGGTCAAAGTTCGTGCGTCCAACACGGCTATAATACGAGGCAAGCGGCAAGACTGAATAATTCAAGACCCGCAAGTGCAACAATTAAGCTACTCTAATGATGGAAACGAGGAAGTTTCCGAAACGTCAGTTCGAATACAATATGGTCCATGGATTCGCCCACTCTTCTTCTTCGTCTTCTACGGGAGATGATGAACGCGATATATATATATATATATATATATATCAATCCCTCCTCGCTGATATATATATATATATATCAATCAGGAATGGGCGCACACCGATCTATTGGCTTCACAAAGCAAACAAGCCCCGTATTTTTGGCAAAGGTCACGAACAGGCTGATATATATATATAATGAAAAAGAGAAGGCTCTTCGGAAAATCGAGTTGTACTCGAACATTTTCGAGTCGGTAACACCGACCCGTCGTCAGACGAAATGGACAGAGGGAAAAGTGAGTTCGGCAGACTTTGTCGACTGGCGCGACAGGACAGACAACAACAAACTGACAGCGGATGCGTACGAGGAGGGGGGCACAGAGTTAAGTTAGGCTGTGGGACAGTGGGAGCGAAGGAAGAACCGTTAGGGCTTCCTGTTTCGAATTTGGAGAAAACGCGCGAGGATCGCACACCAGAGAATGCGGGCGGCTGCTCACTGATGCGGAATGAGATCAGGGGCAATGCACTTGCATATATATTTTTATACATTAATATTTATGCAGCATTTTATACCGAGAAACACAAGGGAGACTGGACTGGTCATTTCTGGATTATTGGCCGTAGTCAGACACTCATACCCAACGCCGAAGTGTGGAACGCCCGCGGCTCAAACTCGTGACCTGTTTGCTAGAAGTCCACGCCTCTCACCGCTGGGCCACGAGCCTGTTGCCCTGTCGGCTTTGTTCGGAAGTATACAATGAAAGGGGGCGCTCATCAATCAATCCTGCCCTCAGAAGGTTATCCACATTTCTCTTTTAACCACTCAGAGAACTTCAACGACCCCACCACCGGACGGCACACCAATGCCATTGAGGCATACTGGAGTAGACTGAAAAAGGAAACTACACGAGGAAGGCACTGTATGTGGTCGAGCCGTGTGGGCTTACATAGACGAACTACAGTATCGTCTTGGGTTTGGCCACACTGCCATGTGTTACATAGATCCGTGGGAACTGTTCCGGTCCCATGTTGTGCATACATATCATATTTTAACGTAATTTTGTTTTGTAACAAACTGCCATGATGCGAAGTTTTGGCGTATATTCAGGTGTACTTGTGTAACGATGGGAAAGGTTGGGTAACAGCGACCAGCGTCCATGTAACCTCCTGCGATGTTCGTTCGGCCAGCCCATGTTAGGTCGTCGGGGAAAGTTCAAGTAGTGCGTGAAAGTAGGCCTGCATCCGCTGATATAGCCTGAAGGCGTTTGAGTTCACTGTTAACGATATTATTTCTAGCTAACGGATTTTTTTGGGTGTCATCTCCCGATTTGTACTCAGCCCGGAAATAAAATAAAGCTTCTTTAAAAAACCATTAATCCAACGCAACACTGCTTAAATTGATAATATCTCTGACCTCCACCGGGTGCCACTATTAACTTTCAGTGTGCATATTTTATCCAAATGTGTGGGAAGATTGCATGACTTAGACTGCCAATGCCTATTTCAATCTGCGAAAACAGGGCCGAGGACAGTCAATGACGGTTAAATTATTTTTGTCCACGTCAGTTATGATGAATTGCTTCCTCTGCTTGCCAAGGAATGGCAACATACCAGTTAGACAAAGGAACAAATGTTCCTTTCGGTTCCTGTAGGACACATTAATGACCGCAATCTCGCTCTCCGAACTTAAAGTCGGTAGCGATGTTTGATTCATCACATTGTCATTTATTTCACTTAATTCAGAATTGTACGGTCGTTGTTGTGGCTTGGACGAGATGCTGGTATTGACTACACTGTCTGTGTGTATATATAGTGGTCGTTGTAAATACAAGGACGAGTTTTCGATAACTGTTAAGTTAGTGATATTTAGAATAGGGAAGGGAGCGCTGGAGCAGAAGTAGTAAAATATCAATGCGGCGACCACGATGGCTATGAAGCGAATAATTTCAGATTACTCAGTGCAGTACTTCAAGTCAACTCCCCGGAACATTACTGATTTGGTTAAGAAACGAAGTTTCAATGAACATGCGAGTCGGAGACAGTCAACTACTGTGAAATACTTACGTTATGCCCATTGTACTTGATTATCCTCGTGACTATTCATTGAAGTTCTTATACCAGAAACCGCATAGACAACGCAGAGGGGCCCACTGAAGAGCCGAATTCCACGCAGCTACGAAACGCAACGGCAGAATAACTGCGAAACAAGTGCAAGAGGACGCAGATAGATGATGGCACAGACGAGCCCGCACGTTGGCTTTTCACTCCACACGCCCTTGTCCACACATCAAATGACCAGGTTTCGATCAACAACAACAACACCAACAACAACAACAACAACAGCCATAACGACAACAATAACCCAACAGAGGGGCCAGAGCAGGAAGGATGACTGGACAGCTAGGCTCATCACACTTGTACCTAGAGGCAACTTCAGCTCATCTACGGGCAGGAAAACTAGGTGACAGTAAACTGCCAGTGCTTCATGGACTGCAAGGGTCATGGTTTGCTTACACACGCTTACACACCATTTGACGGAAATGTTCCACAACCTTACTACCAGGAATGGGCAGACAGCAAACACCCTTTACATGATATCTTCCAACAGCAAAAGACTAACCAGGCACTTCATGCATAAACTTACTGCAAGCAAGCGTATGCGGAAGTTTTCATACCTTATACGAGCATTCACCCTACTGCTTATTTGTGGGTTACTCATGCCAGCCTTCCCAAACGAGTAAAACACCACTCAGATAGCGGTGGTTTCCAAGTAAAAATATATGACTTGTTCAGACTCTTTTCCGAATATAGGACACACCAGATTTTATGCGCGCCTGTAAATGTGAAAATATGAATTAATAGAATACAAAGGAAGTTAACCTTTCCGATTAAAAACAGGAAACGATAACGTGTGGAGCACTTTCATGCTTGAATTCGTTGGCCGCGCCCCAAATAACAACCACGTTAAGCAACCACATTTTACATCCTGAGGATAGGGCACGCTATACTGACAAGGTAGATTTTCTCCACAAGATTTTCTGTGACAACTGAAACGTGGTTTACTGAGGTCAAACTGGAAAGTCAGCCACTACACGCATATAGGGACGTAGGCTGCATATGAATGGGTGAGACCACAAGATTACCATTGCTGATCCTTAATTGGAATCTGACCGACAATGTGTTTGAGACAAAAGGTGCACTGCTGGTGTACGTTCACCTATGAAAATTCGAGCATTTTCAGCGGTCGGATGATGGCGACATGCACAACTTTCACGGTGAAAGTAGAAGGGCCCACAGCCAATTCGTACGGAACATATTCACACCATCATGGTATATAAGCAGCATTGACAAAGGAATATAAGTTTGTTGTGGGATGTTTCACAATTTGACTGCCTCGCGTATTCTACGCAGGAGACTGGAATGGCAATTTCGAGCCATTTCAGTCTAACTTGATTTGTCGGTAATGCGCCGTTGTGCAGCTGCTGGTTGAGCTCGACATAGAGTCTATAAGGCACAATGGAACGAGTGAGTTGCGTATGAAAGATAGGTGAGTGCCCCCTACGATGAAATATATAAATATATATGAAAAATAGAAGAGGCTCTTCGGAAAAGTTGAGTTGTACTCGTGAATTTTCGAGCTGGTGACACCAACCCGTCGTCAGACGCAATGGAAAACGAGGGAGAAAGTTATGTTGTCACAGAAGACCAGTTGGTGTGATAGGACAGAACAGACCACTGACGTATGAGAGAGGGGTGGGGTGGGCTCCCGACGTCATGGTAGGTCACTGAGTGAGGGGCGGGGAAGGGAGAGGAGACGGAACAATTACGGCGCACCGTGCTGGAGGGGGAGGGTGGGTGGTGAATCATTTGGAATTCGGGCGGCTGTATTCGCGGTCGTTGATGCGTGATTAGGGCAGGGGGCAGTCATTCGTGAACGTAGACCCTCGTAATGGGCATCTAAGTCAACGTGGCGGTTGATACTACCCGCATGGGAGTACCAAGCATCGAGAAATTCCCTATCACGCTTTGTGTTAGCCATGGCGACGACCTCAGTGCCATCCCAATTGAATCGGTGTTCGTACTCAAGTGCATGGGCAAAGACGAGGGACAGGGGGTCTCGCTGACGGATAAGTAGTTTGTGTTCGTTGATGCGGGTGCCCAGGCATCGACGTGTATGGCCAACACACACGCAAGATCAATTAGCACACGGCATGCGATGAATTACATTCGTTTGTTGCTCTTTGGGGATGGGATCATTGACTCGAGTTAGTGCTGCGCGTAGTGAATATGCCGGTTTGTGTGCAACGTGAATACCCATGCGGCTGAACTGCCGGGCCATTATTTCACACGTTCCACGCATATATGACATACAGTTTACCCGCGAAGAGGCAATTGGAGACAGCTTGCCGTTTCTGGACGTGAGAATACAGAAATTGACCGATGGTTGCCTGGCAACAAGCGTCCATAGTGTTATCCTCAACTATGGACAATTGAAAAAGTACCAGATACACGTAGCACACCAGCCGGCAACTACCTTACGCACACAGCTTGTAAACCCTACCTCAGCTACCTCGGGAGAAAAGGTGTTGTCTACAAAATCCCATGTTCTAGTTGTGACGCCGTTTATTGTGGCCAAACTGGGAAATCTGTCTCAATCCGTCTACATGAGCATCAGTTAGCGGTGAAGATACGCGACCATCTAATCCAGGTGGTCATGCACACATTGGACTCTGGGCATAAATTCGCATGGGAAAACACTCGCAATGTTGGCGCCTGCCAAACAAGGAAAAACCACGAATTTCTGGAGGCAATGCACTCAAATGAGGCATGCATCAACCGGCATATCGATTTAGTTGCCACATACAAAATCGTTAAGTACAGATTTAAACTGACTCAACCAATCCCGAGATGACGAACTTAGTCAATCCTGGAATCCTATGGCCAGATTCAGTCTAGAAGTTAATTGTTTCTGCACGCCCGTTGTCTGAAGACGAGCAGGGGAACCAGTCTCGAAAATTCACAATAAAATTTTGCTGTTTCCTAAAAAATTTCACCTTTCTTATTAATATATGAATGTATATGAGAAGAAAAGGCGATGTCGGGAACCATAGTTTTACTGTCCTGGCCTTTCAAAAGCAAACAAGCTTCCGTCGTCGGAGGTGAGTGTCGTATCGCGCCTTGCAGTATTTATAGGTGGGTGAAAGTCATGTCAAGAGGGGTTTTCTTAAATAGGATGTCAGGGCGGCAGGGTAGAATGGGCGGAGAGGGAGTCCTAGAGCCTCTTTTCGCTGGATGCGGGAGTGGTGGTTCAGCTTTAGTGGTCACCAGCCGCATGCACACAGGGACTGTGGTGGGCGCGGGGAGGGAGAGGGGGTGGCGGCATGTACTTAATCTTCATCGGCGGCCGGTGCAGCCGTTGCCGTCGTTCGTACCGTTGTTGACCGTTGCTGACGTCCAAGCCTGGCAATCTTGTTTACGCCGCAACGGCTGTCCGTTTTCTCGTCCAACGGACTAGTAGATGGACCGGCTGTGGTGAGCTCTGCGCCTTCGTCGGAACCTGGTTGAGAGGTGGCTGAATGTGTATCCGGAATGGACTCGCTCATGTCTGGATTCATGTTTAGCCTGGCTGCACGTCTGCTCATATGTTTACTGCGCTGCGTCCGAAGGGCATGGTAGGCAGCGTCAAGAGCCACAAAACGGTTGATGGGGGTTCTCCCCGCGTGCCAAGTCTCGATTGTTTCCCTGGACATACGGCGGTTTCGCCGGCCTAGAAATTTGGCGTGCTGAAAGGCGAACGTGTGTCCGGAATTGGCGCAGTGTTCGGCCACCAGAGACAAAGGGTCCATTCGCCTTACTGTCAACATGTGTTCTCCAACACGGTTCTGTAGTTGTTTGCCTCTTTCCCCAATACCACCCTCACCTCCGACGCTGGAAGGTTGCTGGCTTTTTAAACCTCAGAACAGTAAAACCATGGTTCCCGAGATCGCCTTACTTCTCATTAATGTCCGGCGACGCACATCTGCACTTCTCTTAGCAATGTACATATGACAGATGGGCGATTACCGATCAGGTTCTGTCGACCGTGTTGTGTCCGTCTGGTGCGACTGCATAGCCATATCTTACCAACACATCTCACCCAGATATGGTCAATCATGTCAACTTTATCTCTGCTGTTTATCACAATCTGCGCATATACCTGCGGATATATGTGCATGTTACCCCATTGTCACCTGCCCTAAACAGAATGACATGTTATCTCTCTCTCTCTATGTCTTGTTAAAGGGTGCAAAATTCTGACTTGACGGGATCTGATTTCGTAATGAAGTTACTTGTGATTCACCGTTTACTTCAGATTTTTTCTCAAAAAACACTAGGCATTCAGATAGGTGAACATGTTGTGGATATGTCAAACAAACTGCTTTATACTTTTATACTAACATACACGAAAATGCACCTGCAGCCAACTGACAAAACCACTAAACAGAGACCTTCAGAAGCCGTTTGAAGCCTGCATATGAACTACGAAGCAGATGATATCTCTTTATTCAAATTAATACACACGACAGTTCGTGGGTTTGACGGAGGTCAAAAGTACTACCCATATGAATTCGAACAGCGCGATGTAGAAATACGTGCACAACACACACACGTGCACTCCATATGCTGTGATCGCAGGAGTAGGTTTAATCCTAATTTAGCACAGAAGGTTCTTAGAGTGCAAAAGAGAACATTTGCGTTATCAGCCTGCTACACCCAATCTCAGGTGTAGACCATCTTGAATTTGAATTAGTCATCTGCGTTACGCATTCAGTCCTCGAAAAGTCTTCATTGAAATTGCTGCCAAAGAATGCCGTATTGGTTCTGTCTCTTGCACAGGGGCTTCGTGACTCCAACTGTAGGATCTGCCTCCGGCTTCTGACGAAGGTACGATCATCCGATACGCCACGCTGGCACTCATCGCACATTTAATTCACTATCCCGTCACATCGCAAACTCTATCATTGTAGGGCACTTCAATTTGAAACGGTCTAACAATTGCTATTTGGCATTTAGATGCCACCTCTATCAACACGCATTCGAACCTTCCTGCTGCCCATAAAGTCCTACGTCAGTACATTCATCAGGACCAAAAAAGACGGCCATAGACAGCTTAATCATGCCAGATATGCACGTTCCGTCGACTAATTCGCTCAAAGAGGTGTACAAATACAGTAGACCGGCATTCAGCTTAAAACACACAAGGCTGGGGCCGCCTACCTTAACAGACAACGGCAAGAAGGCAAGGACAGCTAATTACTAAAAAACGGTCGGGCTATGTTTAACGGATTGGGCTGTTTACGGAAAATGTTAGTCGACATTTTGCACAAATCCCTTTAAAAAGGGAGAGCCGATCAAGCCCACAGGTCGGCAGTGGTGGTCCAATAGTCAAAGGCATGATGTGAATGCCTTACAATCAAACCTCACCAAGTTACATATGTTAGCAAGATACGCCGGCATTATTCGTACATTAATTCGCTCAAAGCGGTTTAGACTGGCATTCAGCTCAAGACACACAAGGCTGGGGACGCCTACATTTTCAGACAATGGCCAGAATGCGAATGCAGCAAAACAATAAAAACGATCGGACTAGTTTCAACAGATTCGGCCTTTTACGCAGAATTCTAGTCGAATATTTGTACAAAACCCTTTTAAAAATGGAGAGCCGACTAAGCCCACCGATACATCAGCCACTCAACTCCACTGATCCGATGAGCCCTTCATATTGCTCAGATTTTGGACGCCGATCTCTTGCATTTTCGAATCTCAATTGTCAGCATCTCCTGTGTCAGGATCTGCAAGCCGTTATGATGCCGCCCAGTCATCCTCATCGTCACTCTGACCCGCTGTGACCTTGCTGTTGGTTAGAACTCTGGTTAAGTATTTGTTTGTATCAGGGGTTTGGTAGTACGCATTGGTGCAGGTCCAACCGTACCAGCCAGCTGCAACCTCTCCCCCCTCCGGTCTTCTTGACTATGTCTTGTTGACGATTTTGGGTGAGGAAGGGGGAAGGGAGGAGGAGTGCGGTATAAGCAGCGCAGATCTACACTAAACTAATAAATAATAAACTAATTCATTCACATGCCACCGTGGCAAACTCAACTTATTCTTTAGCACATGACGTACACGGTCGGAAGCAGTGGTCTAATAGTCAAAGGCATGATGTGAATGCCTTACAGTCAAGCATCACCAAGTTACATATATTAGCAAGTTACGGCAACATAAAGAGGATATCTGAAGATATACTCACTGATTAGAGAGTAAAAAATCCCTGAGTATTTCATAAGCACATGCAAAATGACGCTAGATTTGACATAGATCGTAAGGACCGTCTACTGCACGACACTCAGTACTCTAAACCTATCTACTGACCAAGTCGCTGAAAATCAACCTACGACCATTAAGAACATTCGGAATTGTTTATTGTTAAGGATTTCAATTATGCGGCAACGATTTGCGAACAACATGATCGATTTGCAATGCAGAATGATTCTGCATGATTTCCCGTTTCGCTGTTGCATATTTGATCTCTTTATGATTAAAGGTAAGTTTGTTGACTATAAGAACCATCTCACTGGTGAAAACATATATGCAAAATTTTGAAAGCGAATCACATTCGGAGACGATAGTTTGCAGTCATCGCAAGTAGATGGCAACTGCAAAAATATACCAAAAATCAGCGTGACTGTAAATACCACATGTTATTCAGCGTTTACAATGCTTAGAAATTGAATACCGTTCCCTCATTAAAAGCAACATATCAGAGCCAAATTCTGCAAAGATGGTTATTTGTGAAATTTGAGTATTGTTTTAAAGAAGGAGACACAATCGATGGGCCAAGAGTTTCATTAGCCTGGCGTTTCCAATTCCTGCTCAAATCCATCATCAGAGACAAAAAAGCAAAAATGGGTGGTTGTTGCACAAGGGGCTGCGGTATTTATAGGATGTAGTAGCCATGCTGCCGCATACTTTTGAACATTCACGGCTCCCCCCTTCATCCGGGATCGTCGCACTTGGTGTGATCACTGCTTGATGGCCGACTGTCGAGTCGATAATTGCTGCAATTTCATCACTTGCGTTGGATGTTGGCGTGATGAATGCTCGACCATCTGACGTACCGACCCCGGTGTTGGGAAAAGTGTTCACATCTGCGGTCCCCGCATGACTTATTACTCGGCCTATGCGAAGTTTTAGCACGGAGTATTGAGTGGGAATATCGTTGCACTTGTTGATGGACTGGGGGCCAGTAATCCATGATTTCAATAGCTCCCGGTTCACGCGGTTGTCAACTCTTGCTAGAATTTCGGTCTCATCGAATTGGAATGTGTGGCCGGATCTCGTCGAATGAGCCGCAACTTGAGAGCTGGCGTCATTTCTGCGCACCCCTGCCGCGTGTTCGGCCATTCTCGTTCGGAGCTGTCTTCCGGTTTGTCCGACGTATTTGCTTTGTCCGCAACTGTACCAGATCCGATAAACCACTCCAGCCGTTTCTAGCCGTGGCAGTGGGTCTTTCGACTTCATGTCCAGACGCCTGATTATTGCATCTTGTCTCTGTGCAACTTCAACTCCTATTGGTACGAGAAGGCGGCCGACAGCTTCAGAAACGTTCTTGACATACGGAAGAGCCCAGCAAGATTTGGTGTGCGTGCGGTTATGCCTTTCGTCCCTTTTGCGTATGCATCGGTCGACGAAGTTGCGCGGGTAGGCATTGGCTTTGAAGACCCGTCGGAGGTATTGTAGTTCAGCAATTTTGTCTTCTGGCTCACTGCAGTGCGTTTCGACACGCCGATGGAGCGTCCTTACACAACTGCGTTTGTGGCTGGTTGGGTGGTTACAGTTGAAGTTCAGAACTTGCATCGTATTAATCGCTTTCCTGAACACTTTGGTTTTTAGTCCACCACAAACTTTGCGGCATACGAGGACATCCAGAAGGGCCCGCTGATTGTTCTCTTCCTCCTCCATCGTAAATTGAGTATCTCGGAAGATGCCGTTGAGATGTTCCTGGAATGTCAACACCTGATCCTGTTCGATGACGACGAAGGTGTCATTCACATACCGGGCCCAGAATTTCGGTCTATCGTGTTGGAAGCTCAGCGACTCTAACCGTTGCAGAACCGCTTCGGCGATGAATCCCGAAATCGGCGAACCCATTGTTGTGCCCTTCGCCTGTTCGCAGAATGTCCCGTCGAAAGTGAAGTACGTCATGAGACAGACCTTCAAGAGCTGAAGTACTTGGGTGTGTCCTAGACGGTTCTCAGTTTCATCGTATTTGCTTTGTAGTAGCAGCTCAATTGTCTCGATCGGCAGGTCCTGGGGAATATAAGTAAAAAGGGATGTAACAACAAAATATATCATGACCTCATTTGGATGGATGCTTACCCCTTTGAGTTTGTCCAGGAATTGTGCTGACGAAGAGACAGTGGTTTCTGACTCAGCTGTCAGGAAATTAAGACGCCGGAACAGCCGCTTAGCCAGTCCGTACGTTGGAGTCTCTTTTAGCGTCACGATGGGTCGGAGAGAAGCGTCGACTTTGTGCACCTTTAGGAGGGCATAGACTCGGGCTAAAGCCGTATCTTGGGGTCTCGCCATGCGTGTGTCAGTCAGTGTTATTGCACCTGAGTTCTCCAAGGCCAACAACGTAGCATTAATTCCGCGTGTCAGCGCCTTTAAAGGGTTCGTTGCACATGGGACATAGATCTGTCGGTCCTCCAGTAAACCTTTGGTTTTTTGAAGGTAGTCTGTCCTGTCCAGTACAACTGTGGCGCGTCCTTTGTCCGCTGGCACGATGACCAGGTAGTTGTCGGCCTTGAGCTATCTAAGCGCATTACGATCGACCTTGGAAAGCACTTCCCGCGGCCTGTGGACCATCAGGAGAGACGACACTTGGTGTCGGATGAGCCTGTTGGTCTCCTCTGTTGCCACCGTCCGACAAAGGGTTGATTCGACTGCTGCAATCAAGTTTGTTTACGATAAGAACAATCTCACTGGTGAAAACAAATATGCAAAATTTTGAAAGCGAATCACATTCGGAGACGATAGTTTGCAGTCATCGCAAGTAGATGGCAACTGCAAAAATATACCAAAAATCAGCGTGACTGTAAATACCACATGTTATTCAGCGTTTACAATGCTTAGAAATTGAATACCGTTCCCTCATTAAAAGCAACATATCAGAGCCAAATTCTGCAAAGATGGTTATTTGTGAAATTTGAGTATTGTTTTAAAGAAGGAGACACAATCGATGGGCCAAGAGTTTCATTAGCCTGGCGTTTCCAATTCCTGCTCAAATCCATCATCAGAGACAAAAAAGCAAAAATGGGTGGTTGTTGCACAAGGGGCTGCGGTATTTATAGGATGTAGTAGCCATGCTGCCGCATACTTTTGAACATTCACGGCTCCCCCCTTCATCCGGGATCGTCGCACTTGGTGTGATCACTGCTTGATGGCCGACTGTCGAGTCGATAATTGCTGCAATTTCATCACTTGCGTTGGATTTTGTCGTGTTAAATGCTCGACCATCTGACGTACCGACCCCGGTGTTGGGAAGAGTGTTCACCTCTGCGATCCCGGCATGACTTATTACTCGGCCTTTGCGAAGTTTTAGCACGGAGTATTGAGTGGGAATATCGTTGCACTTGTTGATGGACAGGGGGCCAGTAAACCATGATTTCAGTAGCTCCCGGTTCACGCGGTTGTCAACTCTTGCAAGAATTTCGGCCTCATCGAATTGGAATGTGTGGCCGGATCTCGTCGAATGAGCCGCAACTTGAGAGCTGGCGTCATTTCTGCGCACCGCTGCCGCGTGTTCGGCCATTCTTGTTTGATGCGGGAGCGTTGGGGGAATGGGAGTTCGGTAGATGCGGCGCAGTTCTACTCTCACTATAAACTAATTCATTCACATACCACCGTGGCAAACTCACCTTGCATTGTAGCGCACGTCGTACTTCGCCGGTTACACTGGTCCATATTTTAAAGGGATGATGTGAATGCTTTACACAAAAACCTTCCCAATTTGCATCTATTAGCAAGAAACGGCAGTAATTAGATGATATCTGAAGATATACCCGCCGACTGGAAAACAAAAAATGAATGCGTATTGCATATGCACATGCACAATGACGGTAGATTTGACTTAGTACCCAAGGACCGCCTACTGTACGACACTCTGTCATCTAATCCCACCTACTGGCAACGTCACTGAATATCAACGTACAACCCTCAAGGACATTGGGAATTGGATACTGTGAAAATGCCAATTATGTCGGTATTGCCTTGCTATGCAGAATTCTTCTGCTTGATTTCCCCGGTTCGTTGTTGCATAGTTGATCTCTTTCTGACGAATGACGAGTTTCTTTCGATAAGATCTATTCCACTGGCGAAAGCTGGGCTGAAAACTTGAAAAAGTGAATCGCGTTCGGAAACGTTATCGTGTACTCATTTCAGGTAGATAACAACTCAACTCGAAAAATATACCCCGAAATTCAGCGTGACTGCAAACATCACTTATTATTCACCGTTCCCATTGTTTTGCAATTTCCTTCCGTTCCGTGACTAAATGTACTCTAACCAGCGACGCAATGCTCAAGGTTCGTTATTTTTGGAAGTTGAATCTGGTTGCTTTTTTATTTACCCTGATGACATTTGCCAAATGGCAGCGTATGATAATAAATTTGACAGCAATGTTGCTATGTTCTGTGTCTTCTTGCTGTCCGTCCTGTGTGTTGCTGTTGTCGTAAATCCTCTCCGCCGACACTCAACGTACGGCACGTCCAAAGTCGACGTTGGTCCGCTAATTCCGATCGTATTGCTAAAAATACAATGCGGGAATTTGAAATTACGGACAAAGGATTAACTAGTCACCAATTATACGTGTCTTATGTGGATGTCACTTTTGCTGTCATTAAATTATTTTGCCTTGAAATACAATAAAGTATTTCGACCGTCATGCTGCATGATGTCCACCGCCTGATCTGCTTTTTACTGAGATCTGGGACGGTGACTCGCGTGCGCATTAGGTTAAAGTGATAGTAGACTTGGGCCTGGAACCGATGTCAAGACAGAGTCATAAAGACCAGAGGCGGAGGAGGGCGATTATTGATGATAACACTGCCGAGCCTGCACGTCGGCCTCCCACTACACACGCCCTGGTCCACCCAGCAAATGATCAGGTTCCGACCAACAACAGCAACAGGTTTTATGACGATAACTATACCCGAACAGGGGCCAGAGCAGGAAGGATGACTGGGCAGCAATTCTCATCACCCGTGTACCTTGAGGAAACGTAAACGCATCCGCGGGCAGAAAAACCAGGTCTCAGGAACATGCCAGCGCCTGGCAGGCTGAGAGCGCCATGTTTTGTTTATACTGACCTAGCACACGCTTACAGATCATTTGACCGAAATGTGTAGCAACCTTACTAACACAACACTACCAGGAATGTGGCCTATGTTCTAAACAGGGCAGACAGCATACACCCTCTCATTGATACATTACTACAGCAAAAGTCTGACCAGCCGTTTCATGAATAAATTCACTGATCTGGATCTAATATACCTAAGAAACCGTGTAACCAACCACAACATCAATTCGGTTACGATCGCTCCTGAATTAAGTCATTTTTGCCGGTCGTAGTAAGGCGTCATCTCTGAAATTTGCGGATATTTTATTATTTCTATTGTAAACATCCGTCGTCATTTAAGTGTCAATTGCCTTGTTTGTGCTATTAAATTGCCAATGTTTTGCAGAACGTGTTCTTACTCATAAAAAGCCACCCGACGTTCCAAAATACGTCTTTGTTTCCATAAGACAACTTGAATGATGTTTTTAAATTAATCACCGAACAGCTTAATTAAACAATGATCCAATAACTTCGGAATGCGGGCTTTTGAAAGAACTTTTACTAGGCCGCACGCAAGGCCATTCTCTGTACAAATGACTTCTAATGTTGCATGAATTCTTCTTAATGGTTTTCTATGCCCTTAAAACTTCGATCATATTTTATGCAAAGCATGCATTAAAAATTCAGTTTTCCGCTCAGTCAGTAAAAAATTTCCATTCACTTTTTAATGTATCCACGAGAATAGGGAAACATTTGGATTTAAAATAGTTCCCACTTACAACATCTTTAAATATGGTGCACAATAGTAAGTTTTAAAAAAACTGCATAAGTAATATTTTCGAAATGAAAAATCTTTTCGAAACTTTCTTTAAAACTCCACCAGTTAGCACGTCTGACATATATATTCGGAGAAAATAAGTTCTTTGGAAAGTTAAACAAGTTTAATTGTAAATTTTCTACTTTTGTTCCCCAAGCCGTCCTCATTCGTGAAGTAAATATGCCGAGTACTTTGAAAAAAAATAAAGAAATATACAAAGTAAAATTTCTGAACAGTAAAGCTTAGCTGTTGGTAAATATACGAGGATGCGGAAAATCGAGTAAAATTCCCGATATGCTGAAAAACTGATATATACCACATATAACATATCGAATGGTAGAGGCCGCATACCGGTAGATTTTAAGAATTTCACTAGTCCCTTTGTGCCTTAGGGTTTTTTCTCGAGTCCAACGGGCATCTTCACAACCATGCGTGATATGTAGTCAAAATACCATTACAGAAAACATAATGGAGCCCGGTGAGTGCACTCCTATCATTGTATATATCCGACCGCCAACGATAGCAGAACGACCCCTCGATTCGGTATTTCTGTGTGGTGAAAGCATAACCAACAGATCGCGGGATGGAGCCCAGTTGTTTCACGCTTTGGGGTTGCGTATGACTGACTGACGACAGCCAATAAGCAGAAATGAACATTCCAGTCTCATATCCTTGTTGGTAATGTTATTCTGCCTATTGTAGGCGCCGCTTTGTGGCTGCTCTTGAGACTCGACTGAGAGCCCCAAGGTACTACAGGACAAGTGAGTCCACTAACACAAATGGGGGGAACCCTTTTATCATTACACATAAATATATGCGTGATGTGAATAGTGCGTTCTCGCTGAAACATGTATAGAACGTGCTGTGTTGGAGTTCAAATGGGATCTTCCTGTAGGCATTAGGCTACGCTGTCAATTGTCAGGTCATGCAGAATTGAAAAAAACAGGGAAACAAGAACGCACGATAGGATGCATTCTTTAGAACTTACTTCAAGGGTTTCAATCATTTATACGGAACTCTGTGAATTAGTGATGCCGCATTGCAATCCATAAGTGAGTTGTTTTAATTTTATGTATAACCATTCGGCAAGGTTGTAAGTAGGGGATCCAATAAGCGGCGCTCTGACGGTCAGCGGCGTCCCTGCCTGTGCAGTTTTCGAAGACTGTACGTACGTGCGATACTGAGGTCAATAAGGCCCATACATCTGCTGTCAGTGAAACTTACGGGCTTTCATCCCGCAAGATCATTCGCTTTCGTCTTAATATGCACGGCCTGCTTTTTCGCCGGGTCTACAACGGATGGTGCATAGGCTTCCCGGTCATCGAAGATTTCGTTTGTCTTGTTGACACAGTCAGCCTTGGGGACGATAACGAATGCCCCACCATTGTCGGTAGAGATTATAACTATTTCGTCATCTGTCTTCAACGATCGCAACTCCTTTTCGTCTTCGATCGACAGGGTTTGGCAATGTTTGCTTTGTTGAAAGAGACCAGTCTCGCTGCTACGAATATGCACACCCATGTAATCAGGGGTTTCGGAGGTCAGTACGAGGGAGTCAAGTTTGTCTAGGAAGTCCTTAGTTGCAGCATCGGCGTGAGTGATTCCTATTCCCTTGAAATATGGGCCTATATCAGCGAATGTTAGACCCCTTTTTAAATGTCAACAACCGTCATCGGCATTGCGATCATGCTGGCCGTGCCAACATAAAACTGTAGTTTCTCTTACATATCAGCCCATTTCATCATTTTGGCGTCTTTTATGGTGGCCGCTAAGCCCCACTCGGCCAAATATAAGTATGATGTCTCGTCTTCCCTCGCCTTCCGACACAGTGAACAAAAACCGAAACCACTAACACCTCTAACACCGACGTCCTGCCCCTTAACCTCATCCCTCACCAACGACCGGTTGCCGGCATCCTACAGTGATAAACAATGTCCTGCTCCTTTTCCGACACAATCACATGGCGCCCTAACTATTCCCCCTTCCCTCCCCCCCCCGCCCCAAAGCGGCACCCACCCCTCTCACGCATCAGCGTCTGTTTGTCATTGTGCGTCCCATCACGCCATCTACCTGGTCTGCCGAACTCACTTCCCCTATGTTCATTTCGTCTGACAACGGGTGGGCGTCACCGACTTGAACATTTACGAGTGCAAGAGAATTTTGCGAAAAGCCTTCTATTTTTCATTATATCACCTCGGAATGCACATCCCGTCAGTCATTCGTATTTTTATATGTTTGATGGTCGCTCACAGACGGTATTACGTGATTCACTCGTCTACTCGTGCGACCGCTTCGGCAGATCTGGAAGTAGAGTTAATGTATTAAATTTACCGTGACACGCTGTCTCCGTTAGTGTCGAGGCTTGTGGTTGTCTCTGGCGTCTGAGACTTTTTTTCAAAGCTGACTGAATATCCGTGTTGCCGAAAACACCTATGGAATCAGATAGGACGTCTTGTCACTGTTTTTTTTGCGCACACCCTTGAGCATGATCACCGATTAAACAGGGAGGGAAGTAAGGCGATCGCCAGTGCCAACACCGTTTTTGGCCATGCAGAAATGTCATAGATTCTGCACCTATCCCACTAAGTGAGGTTCAACTGAATGCTTTAACACCTCCCTACAATTTGGCGCCAATCTAAACGCGTTAACCATCTCCTCTCATGGACGTCCGCTTTTTCGGTGTAACCCTAATATTCCCCCTACTCTCTTGTGCGATTGACTCTTACCACGTTTTTCATTCCATCTGGAGACGGGTTGAGGTAATCGATTCTTAGATTTACAAGCACATCGTGAAATCCTGAATTTTCTTCTTATTTTATTATTTTATCTCGGAATGTATTATATCTGCGTTATATATATATATATATATATGTTTATATATAATGGCAGATGGGCACTTACCGATCAGGCTGCAGACATGCCCGTTCACTCGGGCCTTAGGGATAAAAGTAAAACCCTCGCAGGCATTCGCACAACGACTAGTACTGAACATAGTGGGATAGTACCGACAGAGACAAGGCAGACCCGAATGACCATTTTTGGCTTATAAGCCGTAATCAGATAGTTATACTTAACCCCGAAATGTACAAAACCGAAGGCTTGAAATCGCAATCCGTTAGTTAGAAGTCCTCGCCTCTAAACACTGGGACATGAGCCCGTTGCTCTGTTGGCATATTACGCGGGCTTTGAATGCGTGCACAACGAAACTTTAGAACTTTTAGTAAACTTAGCAATGTATTTGCATTACGGACATCAGTGAAGTCGAATTTACTTGCATTATGGTGCTTTAAAAATTTTGCTCTACGAAAGGGAGCCTAGAATCAACAGTAATACCGCGCTTATTAACGACTCTTCTACTTCATGAGCAGTCAGCTGGGCATGCCATATTTGAAGTGAATAATCAATAACCTCATAAATTTTCACTTAAATATTAATCAGTGGTACAGAGCATGTAAAATCTGAGCGGTATTCTTAAAAATCGCTCCCTCTCCAACGGAAAGATTGCGAATGGAAAATAACGTATGTTGAAAGTGAAAAAAAATCGCATTGTAAATCAAGCACGGTTTACCGGAAGAATGCGGCTAATTAGAAAGGTTTTCTGAGTGCGCCATTTCATTCAAAATTAACGTACGTTTGCGAGCGTTTATAAACCGAAATACATAACCTGACATAAAAAGCTGACCGGCGTTGTGAATAAAAGCGCAGCATTTTAAAATGTTTTTCGAAACGGTGTGTAAATGAAGCAATTTGCATGTTCACTGAGCAGAGAAGATGGTGAAAGTAGCTCTATCTTGGTTTAGGGGACGTTTAACTCATTAGCCAGAAGTAACACAAATTTGAAACCACCGTCCACACCGTCATTCTGCACCCTGGATTTGCAGTTGAGTGCTACATTTCAGACGACAGTTTACATGAGAATTTATAAAAGGTTTTCGCCGATACCTTTCAGAGCCCAGTGACAAGATCTCGAATGATCGGGGAACAATCGCTGTCTGTTTATCTGCGCATCTCCAGTAGTCCTCCTGGACACCCTTCTGTTATCCCATCATTACTGTCCCAATGTACGGTTGTGTCAAATAATTATCACAAAATTGACAACTATTGGAAACATGAACTTTTATTTACAACAACCACTGGATAGTCCCACAAGCAATGTGGTCAATAACAGCGTCTCATCCTAACCTTAACAACCATCGTACAATATGTGAATTAAGTAAAGTAAACGGCAATGTGCTGAGACAAGAAATTTCGCCATCGGTGTTATCTTTGGAAGGAGACAAGGTGGCCATTATTGTGACCTACAGGAATGGAAAGGAACATCTCAGAAGATGAACATGCGATCACTGGGACAAGAAGTTTATTGGCCTGACGCTTCGGGTTCTCACTCGAGCCCATCATCAGAGACATTCGCAGATAGAGGTAAAGGCGGCACCAGGAATGCAGTATTTATAGCACGTGGCTGCCGTGGGACCGTATGCGCATACGGTCCCACGGCAGCCACGTGCTATAAATACTGCATTCCTGGTGCCGCCTTTACCTCTATCTGCGAATGTCTCTGATGATGGGCTCGAGTGAGAACCCGAAACGTCAGGCCAATAAACTTCTTGTCCCAGTGATCGCATCTTCATCTTCTGAACTGCTACCTGGGACTCGCCTGTTCGCTTCTATCAAAGGAACATCTGTTCCAGTTTCTAACTCGTATGCTGCCATTGCTCAGCAAACAGAGGAAGCAATATGTCATAATTGTCACAGAGCAGGCCGGAAATCAATCCTTCAATCGGGCTAAGCTCTTCAATGTCGCTGTTAAGGAGATAAGAAAAAGCGCTCCCGGTGACCGATTGCATGGAATAGACTGCTTCATCTTCCACGATGTCGACAAGGTGCCAACATCGCCATCCACTGCCTCCGAGTGTGGCCAAAACGTTCGGCAACTGGCAACCGCATTTTGATCTAAAAGCCAAATTAGGTGTTAAGAGATTAATGTCAAAGACGATTCAAGAGTTTCGTAAATGCGTTGGTATTCACCTAACTGATGGCGCTTTCCTAAATCAATAAGCGACGGCTGCCTCTCGGGAAAAGATTTATTAAAAAAACAAATTTGGCGGCGCTGGCTCGGGATGCAAACTATCATTCGCCCAACAATTTATACATTAAATGCTGATTGGTGAATTCTCGCTGGTTGCGTTGTGCAATATTAGCCCAGAACAACAAATTGAATTATATGTACGAGCGAAGGGCTGACAGAAATAAAAACTCTCCAACCAACAAGCTAATGTAGTTTTTAATGAATTTGATGCAAACAATCTGCGGGACATGAACCCTGATGGAAAAATCCTTATATCCAATGATAAGGTTACCTCCCGCTGGATAAACTATGGAATAAACCAAACACCATACGAGCGTTGTGGTAGAATTTTCTATGATCAACTTGAGTAAATTTGCGTGTCTCTATGATTCATGCATATTTCTCGATTTGCCAAATAATCCTGTGAGTGGATTCTGTGGGCTGGGTGCATTTACATACAACTTCCATCTTTTAAAAGAAGTGCAGAGGGGACAATGGCATCCTAACTTGATGCTTTTGTGGACAAAGGCTTTATAGTTAGTTTTCTGGACGAAATATAAAATATCGATAAAAGCTGCATTTATACTATTAGTGAGTTGCCATATTAGAAAAGGCCTTCTAAGCTAAGTAGGAAAATATCAAACTGCTCATTGATCATTGATCATTGTCGACAAATAATTGTAGACAATACGTTTTGCCCTAACCTCTAACTTTATATCTTAAAGGCGCAAATGAATTATATTTACTAATTTCTGAAACCATATAGAACATATCCGGCGTATATAATGAAACTTCCTCCGAGATTCCGACAATTAACACTTGGACCGCCAATCACGACGATGTCTTCCGTGTGCTATCCAGCAAGGTGCAGCGGGCATGATGACTTGTGCATTATTTAGGTCTTAGTAATTGCAAACTTGAGCGGCATCAATCACATACTCTCTTCCGGACCCGGTGTCATGAGAGAGTAAAGCATTAAGGACGCGGAGGAGGGCTCTGGTGGCTGATAATGCCGGACCCGCGCCTAGGCGTACCACCGCACCCCCCAGATCCACAATATACACTTAACCAGCAGTTATAAACAGAGATAACAACACCCTAACAGGGGTGAGAAGGATGAGGATGACTGGACAGCCATGCGCACTACCAGGATACCTAGCGAGAGCGAAAGCGCATCAACCGGCAGGAATTAGGTGTCAGGGAACTGCCAGTGCATACCAGACTGCCATGATCTCTTGTCCAGGCGGTTGCTATCTGTATTATGCAATGTTAGGGGGACGCCCTCTGTCGTGCAGCAGTCGCTTTATACTATTTAAGATACTATCATCCTTAAACAGTAAGGATATAAAAACTAACATTTTGGTAGTGAATGCTCTGTCAAATTTAGCTACAGAGAGTTTCCGCACTTACAAATGAAACGCGCAGAATACCACGAGTTAGCAGTTTTTCTTTAAGGCACGCAAGTCCTTCATCCCGTATCTCATTAAAGCACGTATTCCTAGCCCTTTGTAAGTAAGTGTATACCGACGTCCGTTGTCATTGTATGAGCGCAATTTTAGATAGACGTCCCTCTGCAGTGTAGATGTCGCTTTATACGATTTAAGATACTATCACCCTTAATAAAATCTAGCATTTTGGAAGTGAATGCTCCATCAAATTTAGCTACAGAGTGTTTCTGCACTTGTAAATGAAGCGCGCAAATTACCACGAGTTAGCAGTGTTTCTTTAAGGCACGTAGGTTCTGCATTCCGTATCTCAATAAAGCACGTATTCATAGCCCTTTGCAAGCGATTGTATACCGAGGTCCGTTGTCATTGTATGAGTGTAAGTCTTAACAAATGAAGTTTTGCATTTAAAAGTATACTCGTGGAAAAGTCAACGTCTTATGTACCCAATCTTTGGTCTAAACTCAAGACCGTCCACGAGGGATAGTTGGTTGTTGTGTTGTTTATCAATTGTAAATTTGAGCACTGGATTTAAGATGTTAAAAATAGTCGGCAATTCCTTAGTTTTTTTAATGTGGTGAACAATGACAAATGTATCATCTACGTAAGCTTTTAGAATGGCATTGTATCCAATTTTCAGAACTCGTTTTTCACTAGATGATGTACAAATATATAATCAAATGCTATTGTAAGGGCTTACTTGAGTTGTTTCGTAATACCAATTTGCATGAAGAATAATCCTATTTTATTTCTTAGGCCCCCAAATTCTGGCTTTTAAGTCCTCTTTCATTCCACATCCCACAAAGCCTACAATCAATAAAAACGACATCATAATTAGCATGTATTTCATACGTTTATTTTTATCTAAATATACTTCTCATATAACATGCAAATATTGGACGTATTCGCATACCAACGTTCATTATTTTCAAAGTTAATACTCCAGGAGATAATATTTTATGTTTAAAAAAGCGTCTGATGATGCGACCTCTTTCTACTGTGCATTTTTCGTTAATTCCCAGACAAAGTGTACAACATAGTCCGCATCGACGACCCAATTGCTATGCACACTATATAGTGTATTTTAAAAGACACGGAATATGATGTCCCGATTATGTGTAAAGCCTAGTCCGGATCGACGGCAAAATTTGTATGCATAATATATATTGTCTTTTAAAAGACAAGGAACATGATATGATTTACCTAAAATAGGAATTATACGTAATTATTTATATTGATGAGTATAAAATGCAGAGAATACGGGCGTTGCTGACAAGTGAGGAGAAAAAATCATATTTTTATGCATATTACCTACAAAATAGGTTTATGTTCATAAGGCCGTCATGAAGAAATGTAACAAACAGTCGCCGATTGCGGCAGGTACAGGGAGGTGATAATAAGTGAATGCAAATGTCGACGATTTCGGAATATCATCGAACAATGTTGCATAATGTTCAGTATTACAAACCTACCAAGGAAGTTCGCGTTAATCGAAAGAACATTTCAGAATGTCAGCTAACATTCCGTGAGCTCGAGCATTCACTGTTTGTCCTCGTTGCCGTGTCTAAATCGAAGAAAAGACATGTGATTTTATATATGTCCCTTAATGCTGACCTTGTCTGATTTAGTGCAGCATGCCTCTCCACAACTTTTTTTATCCTCTTCGATTTCGATTTCTTTTCCGCGAACGTTAACAAACAACTGGCCAAATAACACAAATTTGTACAGCGTTCCCCTGGCTACTGCTGCCGATGACATTCAGCTTTTTATGCCCAGTCAGCCTTGTATACAGCGCGTGATCGGTCTCATGACATGACGGCCGAATTTCGGAAATGCGTCTTCGACTAGGAGTGATTAATTGGGTGACTTTGTAAAATTCATTTACATGTTGCATAGCACTATAATACTTTAGACTTGGCAGGATGTCTGCTTTTGGATGTTCTTTTTTCTATCCTCCTACAGAGACCTTACTTGATAAAAATGACTACACATATAGCGTGTATTTTTCGCATTGATTTTCGATGGTCGTATAAGTCAGATATGTTTTACGGGAAAAATGGTAGAACATTATGTTGTCTTTACATTCTGTTTCCTACAAAGTGTGTATTTATGCTTCTAAACGTTTTCAGATTCCCGAATAATGTTAAGCCTTATTAGGATTTAGATTGGCGTTAAGCGATTCAGCCTACAATCTGCATGCGCCCCGAGAAAAGAAAATAATATGGCTCTCTATCTCTCTCTTTCAGAAGAGACTGTAAAGAGTTCATAATTTTTTTTCAATGGATACGGGCTGTGTTCTGCACTTCATGAGGAACTGTCTTAAGCAGTCAAGTGAGACGCTGTTTGTATATACATCGCACGGTCTTTAAAACCCTATCACTAGTAGCTTTTTTTAAATTTAAGGAAAATGTTTTTGTGTACAACATATGAAGACAATGTTATTTTCTACCGGACAAATACGGTCTCTCCGGGAGGTCAGTAAGAAGTGCATTGAAATGCAGACATCCTACCACGTCCGAAATATCATAAGATTATACAACTTGATAATTAGTATGACAACGCCATCTAATTAATCCCCGTTAGTCAAAAACGCATTCTAAAATTTCAGCTAGCATTTTATGAGATCGGTCACGCACTGTAGATTCAATATCCCAGGTTGAATGTGTAGATTCTTAGCGCTAGTTAGGCGTTGATGGTTGGGATATTAGGTGTCATAACAAACCAATTCAGTTTTCTCTGCATACCTGTTTCTGTCCTGCTTTTACCTGAGCAGTCGTTGTTGACAACGGTAGCAAATATTTTCTTGGCTGCTTCCGTTCGTTTTAGATTGGAATTTTAACTAGTATATGTTTTGTTGTGTATGACATATCATGCACCCCATGTTGAAAATGAAATCGACTGTGGACTATAAATCGCACAGGGGACGTAAAATTACACGTACCTATAAATAACTGAAAGCAATTTGGACGTCAAACATATGTGAAATGAAGAAGGTACTGTCAGCGGCAATTCGACTCAGAGACTGTCACTAACGTCTACCACGCTACCTAAGTCGAATAAGTAGACACTTGACTATCTGCTTGAAACGCGCGAAATGAACGTCATGCACGTACACATAAGATTATAAACCAGAGTTTTGTCATTTACACATGTGCTTAGAGAGTGAAGAAAGACGCTTGCAGTCAACATGGGTGGCTGCATATATTGCAATAATTGCATTATGCGGGGCAGTGCCCATTCAAATGCTTGAGACGTTATCTGACGTGGTAGTTACTCTTTCGGTCACATTGCATGGCGATTGATTGTGGTTTCTGTTCAAATTGTTTTAGTCAGAAAAGGCGGCTGCCGGTTTCCGACATGTTTGTAACATGCAAAATGGCCCATTAAAACTAGCGACAATGTTCTTTTAGTAATTATTCTTGGTCTTGAGTAACATTTTGAGAGAATGGCTCTTATGCCTTTTCATTACAAGCAACCTTTGAATGACCAGTCTGTTCCCCTACTAAACGTATCTTTATTAACGAAGCTATGCTCAAGGATCATTATTTGTGAAAGTTGAATCCTTTTTCTTTTTTCAATCACCGTGATGACATTTGTCAAATGGCGGAAATGGAGCTATGCTCTGTGTCTCCTTGCTGCCCGTCCTGTGTGTTGCTGTCGTTGTAAAATCCTCTCCGTCGCCACTTAACGTACGGCACGTCCAAGACCTACGAGGGTCCTCTTTCTCCGATTGTCTTCCTGAAAATGCAATGCGGGAATCAGAAATTACGGTCATAACATTAACTAGCCACGAATTATACGTGTCATATGTGGATGTCACTTTTTATGTCATTAAAATGCATTGCCTTGAAATGCTTTACGATACTTCGACCGTCATGTTGGATGATGTCTGCCGTGTGCAATGCTGTATGGTGAGATCTGGTTCGGTGATCCGCGTGCGCATTAGGTTAAACTGATAGTAGTCTTGGGACTGGAACTGATGTCAAGACAGAAGCGAGAAGAGCGGAGGCGGGGGATGGCGCAGGTGGATGATGGCACGGTCGAGCCCGCACGTCGGACTCCCAATCCACACGCCCTTGTGCACACAGCAAATGTTCAGGTTCCGACCAAAAATAACAACAGGTTCTATTACGACAACGATAACTCAACAGTGTGGCCAGAGCAGAAAGGATGACTGGGCAGCAATGCTCAGCACCCGTATACCTAGGGGAAACGTAAACACATCTACGGGAAGGAAAACCAGGAGTCAGAAAACCGCCAGCGCTTAGCAGACTGAGAGCGCCATGGTCTGCTGATGCTGGCATAGCACACGCTTTCAGAGAATTTGAGCGAAATATTCCGCAAACTTACTAACACAACACTACCAGCAATGTGGCCGACGTTCTTGAAAGGGCAGACTGCATACATCCTCTCCTTGATACATTCCTACAGCAAAAGTCTGACCGGCCGTTTCATGTATAAACATACTGATCAAGATCTAATATTCCTATGCAGACGTTTAACCAACCACAACATCAATTCAGTTACGATCACTCCCGATTCAAGCCATTTTTGCCGGTCGTAGTAAGGCGTCATCGCGTCATCTCTGAAATTTGCGGACAGTTCATGATATCTATTATAACAATCCGTCGTCATTTAAATGTCAATTGCCTTGCTTGTGCTATTAAATTGCTACTTTGTGCAGTACGTGTTCTTACTAATGAAAAGCAGCCCGATGTCGAAATGCGTCTTCGTTTCGAAAAGAAAAGAACTAAATGAGGTTTTTGAATTAATCAACGAACAGCATAATGAAACAATGATCCAATAACATCGGAATGCGGGCTTTCAAAAGAACTTATAATAGGCCGCACGCAAAGCCATTCTCGCTAGAAATGACTACTTCTTTTGCATGAATTCTTCTTAATGATTTTCGATCCCCTTAAAAATTCAATCATATTTTATGTAAAACATGCATCACATAATTGAGTTTTCCACTCCGTCGGTTGAAAAATTCCATTCACTTTTTTATGTGTGCTCGAGAAATGGGTAAAATAAGGATTTAAAAGAGTTCCCACTTACAACATCTTTAAATATGCTGTACGGTGATAAATTTTAAAACACCGCTTATTTTTTCCGAAGATATATATGTCAAGCGTTCTAACTCGTGAAGTTTAAGAGAAAGTCTCGAAATAATTTTTTATTTCGAAAATATCACTTAAGCGGTGTTTCAGTTAACTAAGGATTTTATTTGCATTACGGACATCAGTGCAGTCGAATTTACTTGCATCGCGGTGCTTTACAAATGTTGCTCTACGAAAGGGAGCCTAGAAACAACAGTAATACCGCGCTTATAAACGACTCCTTTACTTCAGGTGCAGTCAGTTGGGAATGTCATATTTGAAGTGAATAATCAATAACATCATACATTTTCACTTAAATATTAATCAGCACTACAGAGCATGTATCGTTTGAGCGGTAATCTTAAAAATCGCTTGCCCTCGAACGGAAAGACTGCGAATGGAAAATAACGGATGTTGAAAGTGAACAAAATCGCCTTGTAAATCAAGCACGGTTTACCGGATGAATGCGGCTAATTAGAAAGGTTTTCTGAGTGCGCCATTTTATTCAGAATTCACGTACGTTTGCGAGCGTTTATAAACCGAAATACATAACGTGAGATAAAAAGCTGGCTTGCGTTGTGAAAGAAAGTGCAGCATTTTTAAAATGTTTTTTCGAACCGGTGTGTAAATGAAGCAATTTGCATGTTCACTGAGCAGAGAAGTTGGTGAAAGTAGCTCTATCTTGGTTAAAGGGACGTTTCACGCATTAGCCAGAAGTATCACAAATTTGAAACCACCGTCAACACTGTCATTCTGCACACTGGATTTGCAGTAGAATGTTACATTTCAGACGACAGTTTGCATGAGAAATAAAAACAGGTTTTTGCCGATACCTTTTAGAGCCCAGTGACAAGATCTCGAATGACCGGGGAACAATCGCTGTCTGTTATTCTGCGCATCTCTAGTAGTCCTCCTGGACACCCTTCTGTTATTCCATCATTACTGTTCCAATGCACACTTGTTGCAAATAATTATTACAAAATTGACAACTATTGGAAACATGTACTTTTATTTACAAAAACCACTGGATAGTCCCACATGCAATGTGGTCAATACCAGCATCTCATCCAAACCTCAACAACCATCGTACAATTCTGAATTAAGAGAAGTAAATGGCGATGTGCTGAGACAAGAAATTTCGTCATCGGTGTTAACTTTGGAAGGAGAGAAGGTGACCATTATTGTGCCCTACAGGAATGGAAAGTAACATCTGTTCCAGTTTCTAACTCGTATGCTGCCATTGCTCAGCAAACAGAGGAAGCAATATGTCATAATTCTCACAGAGCAGACCGCCAATCAATCATTCAATCGGGCCAAACTGTGCAACATCGCTGTCGACGAGATACGAAAAAGCGCTCCCGGTGACCGATTGCATGGAATAGACTGCTTCATCTTCCACGATGTCGACAAGGTGCCAACATCAACATCCACCGCCTCCGAGTGTGGCCAAAACGTTCGGCAACTGGCAACAGCATTTCGATCTAAAAAGCCAAATTAGGTGTTAAGAGATTTATGTCAAAGACGATTAAAGAGTTCCGTAATTGCGTTGGTATTCACCTAACTGATGGCGCTTTCCTAAATCAATAAGCGACTGCTGCCTCTCGGGAAAAGATTTATTAAAAAGACAAATTTGGCGGCGCTGGCTCGGGATGCAAACTATCATTCGCCTAACAATTATTGCATTAAATGCTGATTGGTGAATTCTCGCTGGTCGCGTTGTGCAATATTAGCCCAGCACAACAAATTAAATTATATGTACGAGCGAATGGACTGACAGAAATAAAAACTCTCCAACCAACAAGCTAATGTAGTTTTTAATGAATTTGATGTAAACAATCCGCAGGACATGAACCCTGGTGGAAAAATTTTTATATCCGAGGATAGGGTTACCTCCCGCAGGATAAACTATGGAATAAACCAAACACGATACGAGCTTCTTGGTAGACTTTTCTGTGATCTAGTTGAGTGAATTTTCGTGTTTCTATGATTCATGCATATTTCCCGATTTGCCAAATAATCCTGTGAGTGAATTTCGTGGGC